>LPNX010775138.1:739137-753639 GCA_001517045.1 Pseudotsuga menziesii
ACAGGTGACGTCAAAGATGGATTGTATGAGTGCCTTGGGCGCATGGTCTCAAATGAGATGGAGCAGTTGGAGATACACCAACAGCTTACCGCTTACACTAGAGCCACAGATACCTTTGGCAAACCTGTGGCTAAGGTTGCAAGAGATATTGACCAACCAGGTAAACAATTTCATTGTTTTAATTAAATTTAGTTGTTTAATTTATAAAATTTAATAACTTCAATATTTAGTTAAATTCACAATCTAATTCGTTGATTTAACTCCATTTGCACTTGCAGCAAATTGGTGGGAGTCATTTGGTGGGCAAGGAATTCAGTTGCAACTGTTTGCAATTCGAATCCTTAGTCAACCATGCAGTTCTTCCGGGTGTGAGCGCAACCGGTCTGTCTTTGAGCGGATTCACACGAAGAAGAGAAACCGTTTAGAGCAAAAACAATTAAATGATCTAGTCTTCATGCAGTACAACCTTCGCTAACGGCGTAACCAATTGATGAACAAAAGACCTGATACAGATCCTATTGTGTTGGATGATATTTGATCCAACCTCGGATTGGTTAGTGGAGACTCAAGAGCCCGAGTTTGATCCAGATTTTGATATTGAGCTAGATGCAACTGGTGATCTTACTATGGAAGCAGATCCACTATTACCGGTACCATCATCAGTTCATGTTGATGCAGGTGTAGAATCTAAATCCATAATATTTTTCTTCTATCATTGAATAATATGAGTGTTTCAAATTTTCAATATAATATGTACTAATAATTTGATACATCATACAACTATTGAATCTTGATATAAAATTATTTCATTCCAGATACGGCAGGCACTAGTACGGAGGGGCACATGCGGGCACCTGTACAGCCTGATCCACATCCACCTCGTGCTTTTACGCATTCAGCTAGTACTTCATCTAGTGTTGCTCCTACTGCAGCATTTGTAGATGACCCTGAGGGTTTTGAGCCTGACCCAGATGCCATTGCTTATATCATTGCTAGTCCGGGTTCTAGTTCTAGTAGTGGCGCTGAGTTTGATAGTTGATTATTGATCATGTTGATCAATGATGCAGTGACATACTTATTACTGGCATCATAGCATTTTGTTTTTTGGACTCTTTCATGACTCACTCTACATCATATACATTACATGCCATTTAGGCATCTTTGATTATGTATTTTCATTTTGTTTAGATTTTCATATATGTATTATGTATTTGCTGCTTGCAGCCTTGCACATTGGCACAGTACCATTCGTGCAATTTTGATATGTTCACCCTTATATGGTATATATATGATCATACTTTGGATGTTTTGTCTCTAATGCTTTGGAATGATGGATTATAATCTTTAAAATATATTTTTTCTTTAAAATTTAAATATTTTATATTTTTTTAATAAACCAAGTCATTAAAATCAAACCACCCGAGTCATTGCCGAGTCCGAGTCCGAGTCCGAGTCCGAGTTGACCCTCGGCCGATTCCGAGTCCAAGTCCGAGTTTTAAAACATTGGTTTAGTGAGCATAATGAATTTTATTGAAAATTTTTATATATTTTTTAATTTCCATATATTTTAGTCATTCGAACTTAATGCCGAATTTTATGCCGATTTTTATCGCCAAAATTTAAAGTGTCGATTTTTTGCCGAATTTCAAGGTCGCCGAATTCGAACACGAACTCGAACCAGGTGACTTAGGTTTCTTCTTCTTCTCATTCTTCTTCTTTCTTAGGTGTTGAAAGAGTGTAATCTAGAAATAAGTGTCAATTTGTAAGATGCTAATGTTTTATTAATGGACAATTGAGCTTTGTTGGATCTGAGCATTTCTTTGACCTAGTTGGCTTCCACGTGTGTTGCCTAGGTCAGAAAGGGCCCCCTGACTCAGGTAATGCATTGTTTTTTTTTTATTTTTCATTAGATGTAGATTACATTTGGTTTGCATAGTTTTAGTTTGTTTTGCCTATTCACTTTCAGTTCTGTACTTTCAATGTCCAATTGTTTATAGGTTTGGGAGATCTATCCCCCAATTGACCATACACCTACAAGTTGTGTTCTGTTATTCCTTCTGCACAATCTTCCTTCCACTTACTGTAACACTCCGCCCAAATTCTACAATAATCTAACACATTTCAATTTCTTTCACTAAGTATGACATTCATTTGATTTATCTACTCTAAAGAGAATACGTTCTCCTTACAACCATACGTATTTTAATGTTCTATGTGTATAAATATTATTGCCTTATTCGTATCAGTGTAGTTACTGTTGATTTTTCCTGTGCAGCATTGAGAGCCATTCTCTGAGGAGAATGGGGACATCTAGTCAAGGACCAGGATGTGGAACCAGTCTTGCACTGGGGAAACTCAGCCTTGTGCTGAGTAGCCATTCTCCTGAATGAGGGCATCTGGTCAAGGACCAGGATGTGGAACCAGTCTTGCACTGGGGGAACTCAGCCTTGTGCTGAGTAGCCCTTCTTCTGAATGGGGACATCTGGTCAAGGACCAGGATGTGTAACCAATCTTGCACTGGGGGGACTTATCCTAGTGTTGAGTAGTCATTCTGTTGAATGGAGACATCTAGTCAAGGACCAGGATGTGAAACCAGTCCAGTACTGGAGGACTCAGCCTAGAGTTGAGTGACCATTCTGTTGAATGAATAAATCTGGTCAGGGACCAGGATGTGGAACCAGTCCAGCACTGAGGGACCCAGCCTAGAGCTGAGTGGCCATTCTTTGAATGGAGGCACCTAGTGAGTTACTAGGAAGATGAACCAGTCTAGTACCAGGGGACTCAGCGTAGAGCTTACGGCCATTCTCCAGGAGAATGGAGACTCTTGGTCTGTTACCAAGTATTTGACCTTGGGTCAAATTATGCAGCCTATGGCTGAGGCACCTGGTTTGTTACCAAGATATCACTGGTCTGTTACCAGGATATCACTATAAGCCCAAGATCGGGTCTGGGCATGTGAGACACTCTGACCCTCGATCGGAGGGCTTTGTAATCTTCTCCAAGGCTTAGCTACCCTTGGTTAAAACACCTAGTACCCGATCTTGGTGTCACATGCAGTGTGAGATAAAAGCATTAGTAATTCTCTCTATTTACGATGATGTACTTTGAGTGGGGATGAACGACCCCTTGACCACTTGCTTTGGACCATAGGGTACTTGAAGAAGGCTAAAGGTAAAATACATAAGGACCTTTGGACCACAGGGCACTTGAAGAAGGATAAAGGTAAAAGTCAAAATTACATAGGGTACTTGAAGAAGGCTAAAGGTAAAATACATAAGGACCTTTGCACCACAGGGCACTTGAAGAAGGCTAAAGGTAAAAGTCAAAATTACATAAGGTACTTGAAGAAGGCTAAAAGGTAAAAGTCAAAAATACATAAGGACCCTCGGACCACCAAGGAGTCAAAGTGAAAATACATATAAGGTTATTAGTACCTTAAAGTACAAGTCAAAAGGTAAAAGAATAAAATTCATATTATTTTATTCTTTTGAGTTTTGGTCCACTTACAGGTGATGCAAAGGCTATAAAAGAAGATCAATCCATTTCATTATTACACACTTGCTTATGATTTTGGAGTTGCTCCTAGAAGTTTCGTTGGTTTTGAAAAGAGAGAAGGTTCTTGGTTTATGCCCTGGCATGGAGGCTTCTAACTAGGGCTTCTCCATCTTCACTCACACCCTAGCTGCTAGGGCACCATCTTCAGCAGCTAAAGACATCTCCACATTGTGTTAGAAACCAACAGCAAACCCTAACATTGATAGGGCTTCCTCTTCTTTCACGGCCAGCTCAGAATACGGCTAAGGATTCACCCTAACCCTCATGGCATCAACAGCAGATTGACGGGCAGTTAGTCTACACTCCTGTGCAGGTCTACTCCTCTACTAGGCAACTCCCTTCTCCTCTTGAGCAGTAGAGACAGAACACAGGCTACCTCATAGGAATGTTGGTTTTCATTACCAGCAGCCTCTCTCCAACTCCAAGCTGCCACAAAACCATTCCGGGCAGCATACAAATATTCTCGAGCTGCCTGTAGACTTTGGGCAAGCTAAGCCTAACCTATCCTCAAACAGGTCACATAACAATACTGGGCTGCCAATGTAGAGTTTCGGGCAGCCAAAGAAGAGTTCCAGGCAGCCAAAGAAAAGTTTTGGGCAACCAAAGAAGAGTTTCGAGCAGCCAAAGAAAAGTTTCAGGCAGGAACAGAAATTTCGGGCGGCTTGGGCAACCCCAATTCATCCTCAGGCAACAATAGAATGCTTCAGGTTAGTACCAGACTTGGTCTGAAAGCATTTGGGCAGTCTGGGCGGGCTTGAACAGAAGACACAAAGATATGCCCAGCTTTCGGGTAGCATCAGCGTCATCTCGGGCAGCTCTGGCAGCAGGATATCAAACCCGGGCAGACACAGTACATCTTGGGCAGCTGATCATAGTTCTCGGGCAGCTCAGTTTGAGTTCAGGCAGCCTGGGCAGCAGAGAAGATAAAGTTTGGGCAGACTTCTATTGTTTTCTAGGCAGCCTCAGATTGATCTTGGGCAGCATAAATGAATTAGGGCAGCAAGCCCTAATGAAGAATTTTTATTCTTGTAACATTTTGATCAAACTCATTAGGGTTTGATCAATTACTGAGGAACTTCTATCCTGAACTTAGTCATCTCACTTAAGAGATGAATTACTAATGATTTTGGGGGTTTTGTCTATTAAAGGTTTCCCCAGTGAAAAACTACTGTGTTCAATGTGTGTGATGTTGTTGATGTTTTTACTGCACTTGTCTTTTTTATTATCTTACAGTCTATAAAAAAATTTAAAGAATTCATGCTAATGCTAAGATTCAACATGGTATCAAAGCTTAGCATGTGAAGACCCAGTAAGGGGTAGATTACTCTTGTCTTCCTAGACCTTGGACTCTTTTGCAGACTTGGATAACTGACTTGTGTAGCAGAGATGGCTACCAACCCTTTTAGACCAGAAGAGATGCTTGAAGGTTCAGTGAACTACAACTCTTGGAAGGCTAGGCTCACAGCCATCCTGGAGGAAAATGATCTTGATGACTTGGTGTTCAACACCATAGAAGAACCAACATCCAATGCTGGCATAATTGCTTTCAAGAAGAAGCAAGCTAAGGCTAGAAGGATCATCTATGATTCTATCAAGGAAGCCTTGATGCCCACCATCACACCATTGAAGACCGCCAAAGAATGCTTTGACACCTTGACGAATCTTTATGAAAAGAAGGCTCCTAGTCAGAAGAAAGTCTTGAAAAAAAGGCTTCGAACACTGAAGATGAACAAACATGAAGGAGTTGGATCTTTCTTCACAAAGATTGCACAGGTAAGAGACCAACTCATTGCTATTGGTATTACTATGGATGATGATGACCTTGTACAAACTGTAGTTGATGGTCTCCCAAACTCTTGGGAAACCTTTATGGCATCACTGAGTGGATGTGAAAATCAACCAAACTTTCATAGACTTTGGCATGATTGCTTGGAAGAAGAAGGAAGAGTTTCAGGCAAGGCATTTAGCACTAAGGAAGGAAACCTCGCTCTTAAAGCTAAGACAAGGAAGTGCAAGAAACCCTCCTTTCAGAAAAAGAAGGGAACGAAGCCTTAAGGTAAGCACACTAATGTTTCAAAGGTAGAACGCTATAATTGTCATAAGTTTGGGTACTTTGCTAAAGATTGTAAGCAGCCCAAGAGGAAGTTCAAAAGAAGATTCCAAACTTTTGTTGCAGCAGAAGAAGTGTTATCACATATATAGTAATCGGGCTACCATACTCTATTTTTTAGATTCCAGTACATTTTTCAGCCAGTCCCCTACATATGAGATGATGAGATGAGCATCTATGATGGGTCATGATTTGATTGATGGACTATAGTACTCTCCCATGCCATGACTGAGTCTTGGGACACTCAGATTTGAGGACTGATGTAGTCATTTTAGCCATTTGCAGAGCAGTTATTGATGCCCAGAGTTGTATCAGTGTTTTCTCATTGGACTGATGTTGGTTTCTCATTGGACTGATGTTGGTTCAGATGGATTGTTTGCATGTTTATGACTCAACTCATATATCTTGTGTTATGGTTTTATTGCTCTTATACTCATTCTTGCATGTATTAGCATTTAGTGTCATGATTTGGCGGTCATATAAATATGTGGACTTGGATGTATTAATATTATGTATTGATGTCCTTACTTAGACCTGTAAGTTCTTGATCTATACTCATCGGTTTTACCCTCCTTAGGGAGAATAAAGGTAGTCATTCCCACCACACTTTGGCTTGCTAGTGTTGGTTTCACCACTCACTGTCTCCACCCATCCATTACCTTCCAATTATGTTTTTGACTCGACTTACTACTTGACTTGTGGCACGGAGGACCTTTCCTTACTAGAGCCTCTATGATTGGATAAGCCTCCCTGTTTATTTGTGTCTCGGCTCTGAGTTGCCTACGTTGTGTTGGCTAACCTGAAACAAGCAGCGCTGGCATCAATACAATGTGTTTGGAAATGAAAATGAATACCTTATGAAAAAGCCCATTCATGAAAAGTAGTGTTTTTAAACATACATGAATGCAAGGCTAGCCTAATGAAATTGGCTTTGAAGTACAATGGAAAGAATATCTTAAAACATTCATTAAAAGTAGTGTTTTTCAACATACATGAATGCATCAAGCCTAAATAATAAAAATCCATGAAATAAAAACATGGACCAAGGCTATGGAAAATCAAAGGCCCAAAAAAGCAATGGTTCCTAAAGTGATATCTAAGGATTGCTGGCCTTACTTGTATTGAGTTGGATTGTGAGCATTTGTCAAGGTGAATAAGCACCTCTGAAGTAACTCACCCATTTGTGAGACACTGCCATCCCCTTTGTTGTTGCTTGTCTATCATATGCTAGAGTGAGTATCCCCTTTCCATATCCGAAGTGTCATAATGTCAAGTTGGTAATCACCCTTTTGGCCTAGCCTTGTGAATTCTAGCCCTCACCCTTCACTAGCGAAATGATTACAACTATGAAGTGAGTATGGTCTTGAAAGTCTGGTCTGAGATATAGTTAATAAATGAAATCTTTTATATGTGGTTGATAGATCGCCAGTGAAACAATTACTAATTGTTACAAGTGTTATTTGAATGATTTGTAGAGCATGTCTTGACCTATGAACACTTGCAGCAGATGGATGCTAGCTTGAGTTATATTACTGGTTATATGGTCATTTACAGGCTATTATTCTGTCCATCTAGATGTTGTAGATGATCATACAGAGACGTAGAGGTGGTATGAGTATACACCTTAGATGGATTTGGACTCTCTGTGTCCAGTGAGATAGCTTGTTTTCAGTTTTGGGCACTGGCATAGATGATTTGGCTCAGTGTACCCTTCTGGTGCAGTTCTGCCATACTTGATAGCCTGTCTGAGCGGGGAGATATTTTTCGGATCTCCTAGGGCGCTATATGAAGGATAGGGGGTCCAGCTACTTGATTGTACCATACTACCCCAATCCCAGAGAGCCTAGTGGACATATTGGATAACGCAGGCACCCTAGGAGGCAGTTTTTGGCACTTCACATTTCCCGAGGCAATTAAAAAATAATTAAAATGGCTACTGAAGAATTCGATTTGGGCTACTGAGGCAAGGAAATGGCATGGGATGAGTTTTGATGACAAGGGTGATGCCTTCCACTTCTTCTCTAGCAGTTGCAACACTTGGATGGGCCCACATCTATTTTTTCAGACATATTATATTATTTTCTGGAGCTTTTGGAGGCTCACGATTTCCTCAATGAGGCACAATTTCACAAGTAAAAAATTATATTATTTTTATTGTGCCATGGGGTCACCCAAAGGGAGTTAGTTAACACTCCTTGGACCCACCATCTGCTTCATTTATTTTTTGTTGAGTGGGATCCCCTCTCCTAGGGTGATTTAGTCCACTTCTATATTATATTATGGTATTGATCCATGTATTGTATGTTGAGCTCATCTCAACCGTTGATTAGAACATTTGTATCTTTTAATCTTAGCCACCCATTTGAAAAGTGGTTAAGATTTTGGTTCTTTCATTCCTATTTAAAGGAGAGAGCTTCTCATTTGTCAGGGGTCTTTGGCTCTTGGATCTGGATAATAGAAAAACTTTTCTTGTGGATATTTTTGGATCTCCTTTGCATCTGGTGTTCTTCGATGGTGATTGGAAAATCTTTTGCTTCCTAGCATTTGGGTATTTGTTGTGAGATCTATATATTTTTTTTCGGGAAACATTGTCTTGTCTACAGGAGGGCGACTTCAACTTGGGCGTTTTTGCAGGGCTTCCTCAACTCGCTTGGCTTGGATGCATTTTGTATCAAGGGGTTTTCATTAGCATTAACGCGATCTATGATTTCATCTTGTTATTTATCTGTAGAATTTTTTTTTCTCATGATGCAACAAATCTGATATGGTTGACGTTTGTTGTACAAGAGAGAGGGCGCATTGGCTTCTTGGGACAAAACGTTGGGCATAGAACTCACTCAAATATTCTCAAATTGATCGAGATAGCAGGGATCATCATCATCAAGGCGTCTACAAGGTTTTCCAGGTAAGATCTACAGGTTAGTGATTTTCTTCCAAGATCTCAATCCATTGGCATCTGTACTTCAATTTTTATTCTCAAAACCCTAAATAATAAAAAAGCAAAAAATATTATAGATCAAAACGCTTGATCTCGAGGCAAACCATTTCTGGGTTTTATAGATCGGGTCATACCCTAGGAGGATCTTCCTCAACGCTGAGCAAAAAGCGACCCATTTGGCCTAGATCTAAGAAACTGGCCTCCAAACCCTAGCGTTATCATCCATTGCTACCATCTTTTTACGTGATTTGGTTTTTTCAACAAACCATTTATGGGTTTTGTAGATCATGCCAAACCCTAAGTGGGTCTTCCTCAACGTTGGGCTGAAAGTGACTCCATTTGCCAAAATCCCAAAGCATTGTTTCTACAAACCCTAGCGCTACCTCTCTTTTGCCTCTTTCTCTTGCGTTTTGACCATTTCCTGCTGGCTCGAGTGCTTTTGACACTGTCATACCTTCTTTCAAGTCTATCCCCCGGTACTAGATAGCCCCAATCCTATTCTTACATTTTCTGCATTGGTCACATTTCCCAAGGTAGTGGATATCTTTACCTTTTGCTAGTACCTTAACCCCAGATCTAGTATTTACCTCATAGGTCACCTGTGTCCCAACCTAGATCAAATCTCATATCTCCTAAACCCTGATCCAAAGCCTTGGTTCACCTAGTGACGTCATCCATAGATCTAGGGTTTCCATCACCTTACACCTTACGTACCTCAAGTCCATTTGATTTGATCTGGTGTCTAGGTTTGATCTCTCCTGTCGAGAGTAGATCTGGGTTTCCCCCATTGTTGTCTTGGGCTAAGATAGCATAAAGTGAAGACCACCTCAATTGGCATGACAACCATCCATTTGGGAGTCTAGGCATTCTTGGTTCCACCTCCGTAGTTGCTTGTCCCTCTACCGTCCATCCTAGATCTATCTCATAGGGGCAACTACAAGGTTGGTGATAACAAGAAGAACAAGAAGATCCCAAGAAGAAGAAGAATGTTAAGGCTACCAAAGAAGATGAACCTAGAAGGGAATATTGCCTGATCTCTGCCCTTTCTGGATCTTATCACTGACAGTGCTAACTCCTAGTTAGTAGATAGTGGGGCTTCCAAACATATCACAGGTAATAGTAGAGCACTCACTAGTTATAGAAAGAAGAAGTTCACTACTCAAGTGGAACTTGGAGATGACTCCACTTACAAGATTGAAGGAGTTGGCTCAAACTCACTTCAAACTGATTCAGGTACGGTTTTACATATTGATGATGTTTTATATGTCCCTGGATTGAAGAAAAACCTCCTCTCTGTTCCTGGCTTAGAGGGAAAAGGCTACAGAGTCCTCTTCATGGACAAGAAGGTCCTACCATGGGCAAAGAATGAGAAACTAAGCTCAGCTATACAGATTGGGGTTCGAGAGGGAGGTCTTTATAAGGCTTCCGGAAATTCCACACAAGCCTTGGTTCATCACACAGTTGACCCATGTGAGGTGTGACATCGAAGGTTTGGACACCTTCATTATACAGCTCTACCAAGCCTACAGAAGATGGTTATAAGTACGCCAGAGATGTCTTCCAAACATGAAGGTATTTGCAAAGGTTGTGCTCTAGGTAAGAACCCTAAGAAACCTTTCTCCATAAGCAAGAATAGATCTAAAGGCTTATTGGATTTGATTCACTCTAACAGTTATGGTCCTATGTCTTCACCCTCCTTGAGTGGGTGCTTGTACTATGATCACTCTCGAAAATCTTGGATCATAGAGTTCAAGGCTCTGATTGAAATTCAGACAAGAATAAAAGGAGAGCTTCCAAAGGAAGCTGAAGAACCCTCTCCTGGGATCCCAGACTCGGAAGTTCAGAGGGCGGAAGAAGAATTCATTCCAGATGTACCTGAAGTGCCTGAGGCCCCGCCTTCCAAAAGGAGATTTGCTAGGTACCGAGAAACGGTACAAGAAGTTGAGAAGCATAAAGCTTCTCCCGAGACTTTCAAAAAAAGACCACAGAAGTATTCAGGCCTTATGATCCCGGTTGTCAATATTGAATCTTCCACATACAAAGAAACAGCAAGCCAACAGGTTGTTCATAATCTTGTCGTGATCCTAGTTTTGTATATGGATGACTTGTTCCTTACTGGAGATAAGACAAACTGATAGCTTAGTGTCAGAGGGAGCTCACCTATGAATTTGAAATAAAGAATCTTGGTTTGATGCTTTATTTTCTTGGCCTTGAGGTCTGGCAAAAGCCAGGCGAGATCTTCCTAACACAAAGGAAGTATGTTGTTGATATTATACCAAGATTTGGAATGCAGGAATGCAACTCTATGATTGTGTTTTTGACAACATACTTGAAGAAGTTGTGAGACTCAGCGATCAGTTCAAAAGATGTGAATACTACTCTATATCAACAACTCATTGGATCCCTGATGTATCTCATACACACGAGATCATATATTTGTTACTCAGATTGAGCTGGCAGTACAGTACACCGAAAAAGTACCTCTAGTTACTGTTAATGTAACTAGTGTTGAAAAGTTACCTAGGAAGTGTTTGTCCACCTAGACTTGCCTTGGGGTGGACAAAGACACTTAAAAGGTGTGACTCCTAGTCTTGTGGATTTAATAAAGTGAAATGCACTTTATAATTTTAAAGTGACTTTATTAAAAAGGCTAAGTTTATGGTTTTCCTTAGTCCACATTTAAAATAATGTTAAGTGAGTGATTAAATAGAAAGGGGTTGTTCTAACTTTATTAAATGACACGAAGTACTAAATGTCATGTAATTAATATTTAATGGAGCATTTAATGTGAACCCTTCATCTAATCTAATCTTGACCATTAGATTGACAAGGAAGTTACCATGAACAAACAGGACTAGGGCAAGGCAAAAGTTCATTCATTGTGGTCATCCTTCAGAAGAAATTTTTTGGAGAGAGAAAAAAAGACAAAGTGAGGGTTTTGAAGAGAATTCATAACCAGGAGAGAGAAGGAAAATCCTAGCACAAAAATCAAGGAGCAAGAACAGAAATCGAGGAGCTGCACTAAAATCTAGAAAGTGCACAGATTTCGAGATCCATACAGCAGTACGATCTAGCACAGATTTCAAGGTACGGGTCTGCACAAATTTCGAGGTACGACTGTCAGCATTTAATGAATCCGTACAGTCAATTTCTGAATTTCTGAATTGTTTAAATTTGAGAAAAAGAACCTTATGTGTTTCGGTCAAGTCAATTTTTTTTTTAAATTTGTGCATTGAAGGGTTGGGCATTAAACCATACAGAGAAGCCAAAAGGATTGAAACCGGGTTGGGGTTCTTTCAAAAACTTTCATGGTATCAGAGCACTTTAAAGATTCAGAATTTTAAACATCCAAAAAACTGGGGTTTGGAAAAAAAAAGTCTTGAACAGCTTGCTTGAAGTTACAGGTTGCAATCATGGTATTTGGTCTTAGAGTGGAAGACAGGTTAGAGGGGGCTGCAAATTTTAGCCCATGGAAGGCTAGAATTAGTTTGATTCTTGAAGAGAATGAACTATGGGATATAGTTCATAGTACAACAGCAAATCCTGTGGTAGTAGCTGCTAATGCAACAGACAAGGCAGCTTTCATGAAGAGGGATGTGAAGGCAAGAAGAATCATTCTTGATGCTGTGACGGATCATGTGATCCCTCACATTTCAGCCAAAGACCATGCATTTCAGATGTGGAAAGCTTTGACAAATCTTTATCAGAGTTCCAATGAAAACAGGAAGATGGTATTGAGGGAGAAGTTGAAGAGTGTGCACATGGGTAAAGGAGAAGGCATAGCCTCATATCTTACCAAGATCACATAGGTAAGAGATGAGCTTGCAATTGTAGGTGAGGTGATAGGTACTGTTGACATGGTGCGTACAGCACTAAATGGTGACTCAACAGTGGACTGTGTTTGTGCAAACTATCATTGGTAGGGAGAACATGCCCACATGGGATCGATTGTGGAATGATCTCACGCAGGAGGAGGCACGGAGAGGTTACTTACGGGGCAGTTCATCACATCACAGGGATGATGAGGAGAATGTTGCAGTAGCAGCGAAGGGCAAGAAGAAGAAGTTCAAGAAGGGTTCCAAGGATGGAGCCAAACAGCATGATGGGGAGAAGAAGGACATGAGCAAAGTGAAATGCTTTGCATGTCAAAAGATGGGACACTATGCTGGACAGTGTCCAAACAAGAAGAAGAAGAAACAGCAGACCGCAGCTTCAGCAGAGATTGATGAGTTTGCTGTGAGATTTGAAAGAGACTTTCTTTCTTTGCAGGTGTTAGTGTTGAGAGAGCATCTTCTATCACCAACAGGGACTTTCAGGATGACATGGAGCATTCCATGATTGTTGGGCATTCGTTGAGTCCTACCACTACACCCTCCACTTGGTACATTGATAGTGGAGCTTCCAGTCATATGACAGGGGATCATGATATGTTTTCAGATATGTCAGAGACAGACTTAGAGATGGAGGTTGTATTGGGAGATGATAGAGTGGTGAGAGCAGTTGGGCGAGGGACTATATGTTTTGATGGGGAGTCCATGCAGCCTATGTATCTGAGGGATGTATTGTATGTCCCTGGGCTCAAGAAAAACCGTGTTTCAGTTTCCATGATTGAGGACAGAGGCTTCAGTGTATATGTCCTTGATGAGAAAGTTGGCATCTTTCCCAAGTAAGCAGGTCCATCTGATTCACGGGTGATTGGAGTCAGATATGAGTTGTGTGAGCTATGGCACAGGAGGATGGCCCCATCTTCACCATCCAACTTTGAGGATGCTGAGGGATATGACGACAGGTATGCCTGAGTTCAGCACAGAGTCGAGTGGTGTGTATAGAGGGTGTGCTTTGGGAAAGTACACCAAGACTGCTTTTCCAAGCAATGATTCCAGATCTGAGGGAGTGCTTCAGTTGATACATTCTGATTTGTGTGGTCCCATGTCATCTACCCAGGGTTGCCGAAGCGTCCCCCCCCCCCCACGGACCCGACCCCGGAATCGCGCTCCGAGCGAGTTCGCCCCCGAAGCATGATCGGAACCGCGCACCGGAAAACCCGAACCGCGAACTGGTGGAGAAAAACACGATTCCTGGTTTTTGCAGTTCGATTTTGGCAATTCGTTGAGGAATCGCGCGCTGGAATATCAGAGGTCGCGCACCCTAAAGCCCGGAACCGCGCGCCCGGCGAGATGGCCGCAACTTCACTTTTCTTTTTCTTTTTTTTTCTTTTTTTTTTCTAATTTGGCTTTGTGGGTGGGCCCTAGGGATTTCTTAGGGTTAGAGAGGGGAGATAAAGCCCAATCTCTCCCTCTTCTTCCTCATTGTTTCATCTTTTAGTTGGAGTGGAGAGCTTGAAGAGGATTGGTGAGAGCTTGGAGAGCTTGGTGTTGGAGCAAAGTTGGAACTTGGAGAGCTTGAAGAGGATTTGTGAGAGCTTGGAGGAGACAACAAAGGGCTCCATCTACTTGCAAATCATTGGAGATCAAGATTCAAAATAGGTATGCCCAATATGTATTTTTGTTGAAAACTTGAATATTGTTCACAAAAATGTCTTGTTTATTATTGTATTTTTGTTTTCTCCTACATTTTCCCATTCCCTCTTCCTCCTCATTCTATTGCAGGTTGTTCAAACTTCAAAGTTTCAAACTTCATCTAAAACTTGAAGAGAATGTTTTTCTTTTGGTGTTTGCTTCCATTTTTGGTTCTCATGGTGTTGGTTGGGAGTAGGCATGTGCATCAAAATGAGGAATCTGATAGTGGTCAATCTCATAGTGACTCGGACTACCCAATGAGTGAAGGATAGGAGGGTGGTAATGATGATGAAGGGGATGATGAGGAAGTTGGTAGTGGCAAAGAGGCATTAACCCCCTTGTGGAAGTATGTCACAAAAATTCAGGATGGTAGAGGTGGT
>LPNX010775138.1:755766-852492 GCA_001517045.1 Pseudotsuga menziesii
TGCGCACTCGCTTCCCACACCCGCACCCGCTTCGCTTCCACGCTCTGGCAACACTGCATCTACCTCTTTGACAGGATACGAGTAGTATGTCACTTTCATCAATGACTTTTCCAGGAAGACCTGGATCTATTTCCTTAGAAGCAAGAGATCAGAGGAAGTCTTGATTCGGTTCCAAGAGTTCAAAGCTCTTGTGGAGAGCCAGACAGGAAAGAAGATCAAGGTACCTCAGTCAGACAATGGGGGTGAGTATACTTCCCATGCATTCGATGAGTATTGTCGGCAGGAGGGAATTAAGAGGCAGTTGACAGTTCCTTACACTCCATAGCAGAATGGAGTGGCTCAAAGAAAGAACCGTTCTATAGTGGGTGCAGCTAGAGCCATGCTGCATGATCAGAGTCTTCCTTTCTTTCTATGGGCAGAGGCTTGTAGCACTGTTGTTTATGTACTAAACAGGAGTCTGCACTGTGCATTGGGGTGCAAAACTCCTGAGGAGATGTTTACAAGGAAAGCATCTGACATAGGTCACTTTCGGATTTTTGGTTGACTTACATATTCTCATGTCCATTCTGAGAAGAGGAAAAAGTTGGAGGCTACAGGTGCGCGTGGTATTTTTGTTGGTTATGATGAGACATCGAAGGCTTTTCGCATATACCTTCCTATGTAGAGGAAAGTTTGGTGAGAAAGGAGGTGAAGTTTAAGGAGGAGAAAGCCTTCAAGAGGTCTCTAGATTCCAAGACGGAGGATCAGCAGAGTACTACACAAGTGACAGCTCAAAGTTCAGCGAGTCAGAATACAGAGTCACCGGTTTCAAGTGTGACTGGGTCACAGGTTACAGCTTCTTTAGTTACAGGGGCTCAGTCCATAGGTACATCTAGTACAAGGACAAGTTCACAGGTGACACCTTCAGGTGGTTCGAGTTCCAGTGGTACAGGTTCAAGTTCACCAGGGACAGGTTCTCAGGTTGTTGGTACTTCTTCAGGGAGACAAGTGTCTGATGAGGGGGTAGAGGAGAGTCAGAGACAGGATGCTTCCTCGGGGAAGAGAAAGCCAAGTTGACTTAAGGAGTTGATGAAGGAAGCAGAGGAGTCAGTTATACCACCCAAGACAGAGGTCAGAGAGAGCAGGGCACCCTAAGAGGTTTTCCAGCTATATGGCACAGGTGACTAGCTTGCGTGACACCATTCCTGATATTTATGAGGAGGCTTCTTTACACTAGGTTTGGAGAGATACCATGATGGAGGAGTACAACTCCACCCTAAAGAATGAGGTGTGGGAAGTGGTTTCGAGACCAGAGGGGAAGTAAGTTGTGACTTCCAAGTGGCTTTACAAGATAAAGCATGCTGCGGATGGCAGTATTGAGAAGTTCAAAGCTCATTTTGTTGCACGTGGTTTCTCACAGGTCGAGGGAGTTGACTATGATGAGACATTAGCATCAGTGGGCAGATTTTCTTTGATCAGGGCAGTGATCTCCGTCGTTGCAGAGATGGGTTGGAAGATCCATCAGATGGATGTGAAAACCGCTTTTCTCAACGGTTTTCTACAGGAGGAGGTGTATCTAGAGCAGCCATGGGGCTTTGAGGTGTATGAGAGAGATTCTCATGTTTGCAGGATGAAAAAGGCCTTGTATGGTCTGAAGCAAGCCCCTCGGGCTTGGTATTCCAGGATCGATTCCTACTTGCTTTCGATTGGGTTTCAAAAGAGTGAAGCAAATCCCAACCTGTACTACATTGTGGTTGGTGGTGTTCCACTAATTCTTCTGTTGTGTGTTGACGACTTGTTCATTACTAGGGGAGAGCACCTAATTGATGCGTGCAAGAAGGATCTTGCTTCAGAGTTCGAGATGACAAACCTTGGACTGATGCATTATTATTTGGGGATGGAGGTTTGGCAGGAGGATGGACATGTTTTTCTACGGCAAGGAAAATATGTTGCAGATGTTCTGAAGAAATTTCAGATGACTGATTGCAGATCTATGTCTACACCCATGATCACCAATTCGGCGAAGCTTCATGCTTCGGAGGGAGAGTTGATGGACCCTACTTTGTATCGTCAGTTGATTGGTTCGTTGATGTATTTGGTCAACACCAAACCAGATATGAGTTTTGCACTAAACACTCTCAGTCAGTTCATGGTGGAGCCCAAGAGAGTGCATTGGACTGTTGCAAAACACATATTGAGATATCTTGCAGGTACAACTGATTATGGATTGGATTATAGGAGATGTGGTGGAGTGGGATTGATTGGCTATACAGATTCAGATTGGGCAAGTAGTGCTTCGGACCGGAAGTTCGGTTGCAGTATGTTTCGATAGATGAGCAGGTGGCTAACATTCTCACGAAGGATTTGGGTAGAGGGAAGCATGTCTACTTCAGAGATAAGTTGAGAGTGGTGAAAAACACCTTTCTCGGTAAGAGGGAGTGTTGAAAAGTTACCTAGGAAGTTTTTGTCCACCTGCACTTGCCTTGGGGTGGACAAGGACACTTAAAAGTTGTGACTCCTAGTCTTGTGCATTTAATAAAGTGAAATGCACTTTATAATTTTAAAATGACTTTATTAAAAAGGCTATGTTTATGGTTTATCTAAGTTCACATTTAAAATAAAGTTAAGTGAGTGATTAAATAGAAAGGGGTTGTTCTAACTTTATTAAATGACATGAAGTGCACTAAATGTCATTTAATTAATATTTAATGTGAACCCTTTATCTAATCTAATCTTGACCATTAGATTGACAGAGAAGTTACCATGAACAAAAAGGACTAGAGCAAGGCAAAAGTTCATTCATTGTGATCATTCTTCAGAAGAGACTTTTGGAGAGAGTGAAAAAGACAAAGTGAGGATTTTGAAGAGAATTCATAACCAGGAGAGAGAAGGAAAATCCCAGCACCGAAATCGAGGAGCTGCACGAAAAATTGAAAAAGTGCACAGATTTAGAGATCCGTACAGCAGTACAGTCTGGCACGGATTTCAAGGTACGGGTCTGCACAAATTTCGAGGTATGGCTGTCAGCATTTAATGAATCGGTGCAGTACGGATTTGACATGGTTTTCAAGGTAGTAAGTACAGAAATTTATTTCTGTCCGTACAGCAGGCTGGAGGCACGATTTTCAAGGTTAAAAGCTCAGCATTAATTGCTGTTCGAACAGCAGTTAATTGGTACGAATTTCAAGGCTGTGATTGGTATGTTTTTCAAGGAAGAAGTTTCAGCAGTGAGGCAGAAATTTGATAAGTACTGCTTATTTCATTTTCTGTACTCTTACTGAAGAAAAATAATAAATCTCTCACAGAAAACAGGTTTTCCCTTGGGGATTTTTATCCTGGACCATTGGTCAAAAATAAGCGTGTTAAATTTCATGTGTGTTTGGTTGACTGAAATTTTCTGAGTTCGAATTTTGGTAGAAAAAGAAAATTTCTGAATTGTTTAAATTTGAGAAAAAGAACCTTCTGTGTTTCAGTCAAGTCAATTTTTGTTTAAAATTTGTGCATTGAAGGGTTGGGCATTAAACCATACAAAGAAACCAAAAGGCTTGAAACCGGGTTGGGGTTCTTTCAAAAAATTTCAACTAGAAAAGTTTTGAAAAGTAAGTTTGTATCGCCAGCATAGTCTTGAAAAGGAAGTTTGTAGACTACAGATTGTTGAGCAGCGAGTTGATGAGAAAAAGATTGTCGAACTATCGACCATTGAGCAAAAGACTGTCATTGTTGAGCCGACAATCTCACCCATTTCTTCTTCCACTTTTGATGCTCTTGCTTGTAGCCCAGTTGTTTGTAAACTAACTAACAATAAGAAAGATGTTGTTGATGTTATTGTTTCATCTCATGATTTGTTGGCTACTAATGTTGTTGTTTCTCCTAGCTTTGAGAAGCATACCACAGGTATAGGGCCCTAACTGTTGAGCAAAATGGGATATCCCGAAGGACTTGGGGAAAATGGACAAGGTATTGTTGTTCCTATTACCCCTAAATTGATGCTACCAAGAGCGGGTCTTGGATATGATGGTGCTACACCTACTTTAGCTGACACTAGGAAAGTGTTGTTTGTTGTTGGAGGTGTCCAGACTGATTCACTGGAGCAAACTGTGGAAAGTGTTGAGAAGAACAATGAGGTGGTTGTCATTGACAAACCAGAAGTTCAAGATGTTGAAAACGACATTGTTGTTGATATGTAGGGATATCATGCTCTTGTTGATGAACCTGAAACTGAGCCTGCGGCACATGTTCTAACATTACAGAGGTCTACGCCATATCAACCTCCTCATTAAAAGAATTGGAGGAAGTTTCCGAGAAATAAAAATTCTTGGAAAGGTGGCACCTATGCCTTCAATTTTTTACGAAAAAGACGTGAAAGACAGAACCATGGACCAGTGTTGACTACTCGGATAGATTGTGGTTGGATTGATGGATGGTCGCGAAATCATTTGAACAGATGCGTGAGGACGTCATACAGATGTATATCTTCGACTATATTGTCTTACAGTTCTCCTCGCGCATGATTTTGATTATGATGGATGTGGTCGATTGAGGCTCGACCGACAATGGTTGTCGACAGATGGATCGACTAGATATGATTGCCACTTGACGAATAAGATGGTCGCCCGATGGCTCGACTTGAGATGTTTGTGGTCTGTCGTACCGATTGGAATGGTCATGGTCGACTAACCTTCGACCACTAGTGATCGTCAATTAAGAGTTTCGACCGATTTGCTTGTCAACCAAGTTTCGACTATTATTGCTACCATTGTTATTTGCTTGTCCCTTGGTTACGTTTAAGCAAGGAGATTTGTAGACCTTGATATGAGGTAAACCTAACTGTTGGACCAACTGAACTATGTTCGACTGGATTATTTGTTGGGAGATCTAATTGAGTACTATTGCGAGTACCTAATGGATAGAGACTCTGTTGTTTGAGAGAAATCATCTATAATTGTTGTTGCCTATACTATCTATACTTGTTTCCTATACTGCATTGAGTTTGATGACGACGATGAAGGTGTTCAAACTTCCTTCAGGAGTATTTACTATACCGGTGGTCACGGTACAGTCACGGTTTAGGTTGCTCCCATTTCGCTTGCCGCTACTGCAGGAATCACGTTTGCTTTCTATTCCTCTGGCTACTAAGATGTTTCAGCTCGCCAGGTCATCTCTTGCCTACCCATGGATTCAACAGTAATTAAAAAGGTTAACCATTTCGGGAATCTTTGGATCTATGCTCATTTTCAACTCCTCGGAGCATTTCATTGCTTACCACACCCGTCCTCGTCCCTAGGTGCCTAGGCATCCACTGTAAGCCCTTCTTCGTTTAAACCTCGTCGTTCAAAGCTATGCCATCCTAAGGTGCTACTAAATGGAAGGATCTTATCAACATCCATGAATGATAAATCATAAATAAAACTGTCGAATCAGAAGAATTTTCCGCTATCATATGTATTGGCTAGGATCGAGGGCTGGAGCTAAGTGGACTCGAACTAGTGGCATCTGCCACTAGGTAAACCACCGTCTCTCAGGCCTCCCCGGTTGATTCTACCATAGAGGCCAACGATAGACAATAACTCCTCCTCGAACATAGCTACAACTTTCATCGTACAGTACTCTCCAAAGAGCAACCCTTCCCAAAAGGAGTTGAGTTGAAATTCCACTTCAGGGATTCTTGTAGTTTTGGACTATCCAACTACAAGAGAACCAGGAACAGAGAGCTCTACCATTTTTCTGCACGACTTTTTGGTCCTAAGAATGATGGACCTTTTCCAACCCTTCCTGTCCAACCGGAGAGGACAGTTAATGCGTCCCACTCCTCGAATCAAGAGGTATATGGTCGGTGTGTGACCCATAGATGCCTTCGGCATCCTTGGGGCGATCTCGTAGTTCCTACGGGGAGGAGACAATGGGGTCGTTCCATGCAATGGCTTTTCCTTTTACCACATTTTGCTCGAATGGTTGAAGGGAGATAGTACATCAAGTTGTTCGCAAGGGCCAACTTGATCCTCTTCCCCAGGGATCCCCAATGAGGCAACCCTAGGAGAGTCGTCGACTCCAACTATCGCCCATGTAAGATCCATACTAGATCTAACCAACTACCCACTCTACCTTCTCTACGTTCTTAACAGCCTATATTTGTCTCTGTAGAGTTTTTCAGTGGCATGTTCTGGTCATATTCCCCATTACCGAGAAAAAGTAAGCCACCGGTTCGGTAAAAGATACTGTCATTACCGCCTAGACCATTAGACATCCAACCCATAATCGCGATGACCCAATTGCAAGAGCGTAGCTCTACCAACTAAGTTATCTTCCCTATACCCGTACCAATTGGAGCATACATGCAAAAATAAGATGCTTTTGCTTTTTTTTCCTGCAATTTTCCCTAGCACAGCTAGGCTATCCTGGACTTGAACCAAAGACCTCGCTTGTGAAGTAAATCCTTGCACCTACAATACTATCCAATCAAATAATTGGAAGAAAATAAATTGATTCTTTTTCAGGAGCGATCCATCCTTCTCGAACACAAAGTCGATCACCTGAAGCAGCAGTTATCTAACCAACTCTTCATCATGTCGTAACCGCACTTCTTGATGATGCTACACCTACCTAGTTTTCACTAATCTCATTCTTCAAGTCATGGAAGTCAAGCTCTATGTGTGTGCATATATAATACATTGAGTGAGGTAGGGCAACAAGAACAAGTAACTTAGGGTAAGTAAGAGAGAGATAGCTACGAGATGAGGCAAGGCAGATATAGAGAGAGCTACGAGGGAGAGGATGGCTCATTGGAAGAATGAGGCTGGCGGAAGTCCACTTTTTTTTCCAAGATCATCTAGGGAAATAGCTCCTTAATACAAATTTGGGGGAATCGAATCGAAATGATGTCGTCTGGGACGGGAAAAGTTTACGTACACCCTTACGATCCCAAGGACTAGGTCCACAGTAGATACTTTTCTTTCTGGATGGGACGGGAATCGATCCTAAATGGTAACAAAGTAGCTCGTAATTTTGAGAGTGCGTCGTCTCAATACCATCTCTTTATATATGACACTTGGGATTGCTTCTAAAGTATTGCATTAATGACCTATATATTGTGCATGCCCTTTAATTGTTGCCTCAATGAGTAGACACACAAGCATGCATGCAAAATGAATAATAAAATGGTATTGAAATAATAGGAAAGGGGGTTACCTAGGTATCCCGCATATCTTTGAAGCCCATTAGAGAGTAGATAGCTCTCGAAGACTTCGATTATTAAGCTACAGGTAAAATCGGGGTCGTAGGAGATCGTAGAATAGCGTAGGATGTTGTTGGGAGTGTGTATAGAGTTATGTACAAGGGTGTACAGCATGCGTAACTACTCACAGGATGTGAATGAGGGAACTAGCTAATGACTATTGTAGACTGCAGATGCGTTTCGACTCGTAGAGGCTTACTGTGCATGTACTAATCTATCAAGAGACATCGGTAAGGACGCTTATCCTAAGGCATTAGTAAAGACCGGACCTACCCGCGGTAAGGGGATAAGGAAGGAATAAGAGAGAAAAAGAGATCGAGTAGCTGGTAACATCCCTGTCATTTTCAATTCGAGGGTCATACATGGATCCTTAAGATGACAAGGAGTGTACTATGGCAAAGTCAGGACACAGGCATACTTAGAAGCACACCTATAACCATTGATGACCTACTAGGAAAAGGATCGTTGATTAGCTACCACCATTGAGTCACTGGGGCATGCCTATAATGTTAGGACAGGGGCATATCATAACTTGAAGGACGGAAGCGTACCTATCTAGCGTCAACTCATAGGGGAGAGCGTAGGATTGGCCAGCCCAGCTCAATCAAGTAATACGATAAGTTCGTCACGAATCAGTAGTTCGAAGCTACTGTTGATCTCCCATCTCCTCACCCCCCCCCATTGACTGTGGTCTAAAAAGTATTTATTTATGAGCATGCATGCCCTGCCTGGCTGGGACAGAAGCACTGGTGTGCACAACCATACCCTGACCTTACAAGCAAGCGATGGACCAGTAGACCACCTCCACAACCAACCGAGGTTGAGAAGCTAGGTAAATACAAAGTACTTACCACAAAGTGACTGATCAGTTTGGTGGCGACAGTTATGTGTTGCAATACCATGTTTGATCAAAGCTTGCAGTTCAGATCAAATTAAGGAGGGAATGTTGTATTATTTGTTCTTTCCTCCAAGCAGAGTTTATGGGGGGTGTTAGGAAACTTAGGACCTATGGTTCAGTGTACCCTCACCTTGTCGGCTAAACAACTTATTTGAATTTTGTAATCCATCTTTTGTGGACATTTGGTCCTGTGGTTGTTAGTTTGGGTCCCTACCCAAACCTATCTATAGCTAGCTTTATTGGCTGGTCTATCATCACGATGGATCATGATCACTTGCTTAAGTGCAATCCGATGTCTATAGACACCACCTCTGGTTATCGGAAATCTTTTCTCCTCTGTTGTTTCTGCATGTCCCAACAAAAAAAGATGTATAGGTAAAGCAAATTCTATATACTTAAATATAGAAGATTTTCTTCTTTTATCATTATCAAGGTTGAAGGCATTTTTCTGGTGTCCCCCTTTCTAATAGGAATTTGGTGTTTTGTATTGTATTTTAGTTTTCGGTTATAAGGAGTATATTGTTTCAAATGGGCTCTTTCTCAAACTGTAAGGAAATGGCTTTTTTATCTTTTTTTGAATTAAATCTTTAGAAGGACAACCAAAACTAGGATCCATGGAAAATCCTTTTACATTGTAGTCAAGAGTAAGCATTCAAAACCTTTTAGTAGAAAGACTATTTAAACCAAACTAAGTCCTTTTATTCTAAAGTAGACAAACGAAGAGAGGGACTGAAGCAATTACAAACAGCCTGAGGGGTTCACCACAGAGAAAGAGCAAAAGAAAGACGAACCAAAATGATGGTCAGCTATTGACGTGACACATTCCGTACGGACATTTGATGTCAAGCAAACCTCAACCTGAATCCATATAACCCAAAAAAATAAGAATCCAAATCAAAGATGTGTTTACCTCAAGTTTAGCTGAAAGATCTATAAGATTTCTCAAGAAGCATTGCTATTGGAATAAGAGTATCAATGATAGAAAGTTCACCGGGATATCTGATGCCTTCAATGTTTTCCATTCAAGA
Organism: Pseudotsuga menziesii; assembly: GCA_001517045.1. NCBI lineage: Eukaryota > Viridiplantae > Streptophyta > Pinopsida > Pinales > Pinaceae > Pseudotsuga > Pseudotsuga menziesii. The sequence goes on from LPNX010775138.1 coordinate 764,903, forward strand.
TCTTCAAGGCAGCACACATGACCAAGTCTCTCAGGATGAAAGTCCAGCATGCCTTGAATTTCCTGCCGGTTTGGTACCTACATGTATTAGGTTATGAATATATGTTTATCAGAAGATAATCAATTGATATTGTTTAGATGACTCTTTTCACTTGCTTAGCTCACTGTGAACAACACCTGCTAATACACTTCACCTAAACTGCTTTAATCTAGTCGTGAATAGAAAATTGATCACATATATGTATAGATCAAATTTTATTTTTCAAACACACCTCTCCACAATGAAGAGTAATAGGAATGCCTTGATTTCTGGCCCATGTCAATGCTGGTAAGAATGTCTGCCTACAACCGTATTAGTTAAAGCCATTAGTACTATTCACATGCTACTAACACAAGTAACAAAACCAGTTAAATGTGCTTTTAATCAAGATAAGAAAAAACAAAAGAAAAAGCCATTAATTGGAGACAAGTGAAGATAGAAAAGAGTTAATGTACCACTCTCCAACTATAGGGTTTCCTGAAAGATCAATCCCAACTACACCAGAATTCCTCATATCTAAAGCCAATTGAACCTGTTGTAAACCAAAAAAGGCAGATATTAAATGGATGACTTATCATTGCTGAACAATGTTCTAACAAAAGAAATCTGGACTGTAGGTTTTGCAAATTTTTCAGACAGGTGGAATAACCAAAATAAAGGGTTACAATCCAATAAATCAACACATACTGTTGAACCTGTTGAAAACCAAAAGAAGGAGATATTAAATGTATGACTTGTCATTGCTGAACAATGTTCTAACAAAAGAAAGCTGGTCTGAAGGTTTTGCAAATTTTTCAGATAGGTGGAAGAACTACAATAAAGTGTTACACTCCAATAAATCAACACATACTGTTTCCATGGCTCCCTCTAAATTCTCACGACGATCTATACTTAAAAGCAGGCGGACATATATTTGGCACATTCTAGGTCCTTCGGCTGGACCATTTTGTTGCACAGGTGGAAGAGGTTGTTGCATACTTCCATCATTAGGCAAAAAAATTGCTTCCACTGTTTCTACTCCCTTGAACCCAGCAAGAACTGCTTCCACATATGAACGCTTACTCATACCTATAGCTTCATTCTTCTGCAGGAAAAATTAGCAACTAAATTCTATAAATATATATATCTACTCCAGTTAAGATCATTTTTAGTATGAACAAGAAAATAAGCAAATTCAAGTACTAAAAATGTCATTTGCCTTTGGTGTTGTTCGTAGCTCCAAGTAAATGACATTTTCCGCTGCAAAATCCTCAATCACCTGTTTTAATATTTTGAATAAATCATAAGTCCATGACATATGGATTATCTGTTAAAACTTGTACAAGCATATACACAAGGACTATTAAACATACTTCTTTAGCAATTCTACTAATGGTACCATGGTCAGTGGTGAGCACATGGATCAAGTCAAACAACTTGAAGCATTCCTGCAGGGAGCGATCATCTGCCGACAATCAGGAGACTCAAGCATCAGCCACAGCAGATTAAAGTGGCAAAATCCTATTTAAGAAGAAATTTAACTTAAACAACATAGCAAATGCAAAAGAACACAAAACTTTTTAAAATAAAACCCAATCAATTTCCTGGGTTTTCTCAAATAGAAGTTTCATTGAATTCTTTCCATTCAAGACTAAGAAAATCTTTCCATACCTTAATTACTAAAGCAATCAGAAATCAAGGAAATAACAAACAGAATGCACCTTTCAAGATGACATCTTCAAAATCAGAAAGAACTAATTGGCCCTTCTTGCTCCTCTCTCTTGCAAGTTCTCTGCACGAGAAAAATGAAGTACTTGAGCAATATCATATAAACTTCCTTAGCTCTAAAACAAAATATGATCATATACACCAAGCATGAAGATAAATCACTTGTGACAGACTCTACAAAGTCCTTATTTATATAAAATTTCTAATGATCAAGACAGATTCGGTTCAGACAAGGTTTATAATAAGAACTAGCTGGATTGTCATTGGACATGCTTTACAGAATTGATCATTTCAATATACCATCCACCCAAGTTATTACATCAATTATGAATAACAGTTTTGATTTAATAACCCTTGACAGCAACTACACTCATATCCAATTCAAAGTTGCTTCTTTCTATGACCAAAATAATAATAAGATGGATTTAGGCATTACATCGGAACTTTTTACCTCTTTCCCTCTCATTAGCGCTATCCACTAAGTTGCACTTAGGTGAATTTCCAGTGGGTCGCTGAAGTTATGAACAAGCCAGTTGTTCATTATCAGTGCTCAGATTTTCATGAGACTTTTCAGGGCCACTTTTTGGGCCCCTTTTTTAAATAATTGCATGTTCATACCCTGCAGGGATTTTGTAATAAGTTTGCATAGCATGATGAAATTTTGTAAAAGGCTTGGCTTACTTAGTCTTAACTATCAATGCCGTACTCTAGAGTGTTTTTTCCCTTGTTAATTATCGGTTGTTGCGTAAACAACTTATAATTTTTGAGTTTTTCACTCAACCTCCAAAGTAGGAGTATTCGCCTTGGTGGTTAAACTCGAAAAGTAGGAGTATTCGCCTTGTTGGTTAAACTCGAATATTTGCCTTGGTGGTTAGGCCTTAGGAGGCTATTAAAGTCTAGGTGTCTATGTATATTACAATGTTAGTCACTTCGCTGAGTCATTATGAACCTGTACTAGGTCCCCCTTAGAATTTTTTTTAAGTTTCGAGAAAAATAATTTTTCCCATAAACTTAGGGTATTTTTTAATAGATTAATTGGGAAATTTATAGTTGTAATAAAAGTGTGGTCTAGGGGCCAAATTTTCCATTGGGGTGCTCCTTTGCAAACTCAGCGCACCCACTTTTCCTAAGTTTTAAGTGATTATTTATCACTTAGGTGAAAAAATCTCCAAATCAAAACAAAAAACTTAAAAGTGAATAAAAAATTAGAAAATGGAAAAATATGAAGAAAAAACGCATCCCTAAATCAGTGGGAACTTGTCCCAGACATGTTCTAGTTCAACTAAGGATGATGTTGGGGCTAATTGGAGACTAAATCAAGATCAAATCAAGCCGATTCTAATCAACTCCGTGAGGGAGCAAATTTCTCCTTAGAGGGGCACATTTATCGATGAAAAAGCTCGCCTCTTGTTTTATATGTGTCACAGAAAGAAGAGGGGTGACCTACCTTGTGAGAGGTGGCGCCTACCACCTCTAGTTCATTCTAGTTCGCCCCCAATCATCTCAAAAGGCTCCAACAGTTAGAAAATTCGCCCCTTCAGGTTTGCTCTCATTTTTCCTATATAAACAATGCCTTGGCTCTCATTCAAACTAGTTCAAGTTGGATAGAGAGTAGGCTGGTTGATTGTAGTAGTTATAGTTGTTTTGCTTGAAATAAAAAAGGCTTTGTAGGCTAGATGGTGTCATGTTTTATTGTGTGGATGAGCATTGCCATGTCTCATTGAGGTAACTTGTAATTTTTTCATAGTTTTGCTTATTATGATCTTGTGAATTTGGCCTCGAAGGATTGCTATTAAATGGTAGGAAAGGTGTTTAGTTAATAAATTTATTGGCTAATTTTTTTTTATATGTATGTTTAGAGATAATGATCTTACATGTCTAATAAGTTTATTCGCATGTTGCTTTAGTCTCTCTATCAAGTATCTTGGCAAGCTTCTGATTAGTTGCAGGTGTCCTAGTTTGGAGAAAGCGTTGATCTAGTTTGCTTCTTCATTTTCTCCAACATATTCAAGGCATAGTCCCTCGGCATTCCACCGGAAAGCTCCACGATTGATCATTCAATCACCAAGCCACCTCTTCTTCTCTTTTTCCCTTTAAATCACTAATTTCCTTGGTTACCTTTTTTCTTGTGTCTTAGATCTGTTGGTCTATAAGTTAACATTATTTTCAGATCTGATATATAAGGATTATATGCATAGATCTAGAGTCATTTGAAAGATTCAAGTCATTTTTAACTAGATCTAACTTCAAGAAAGTTTTAATTTTTACAAGTTGTTTAAAAGTAGATCTAAAGGCTTCTTTAAAGAGGTTTTCTTTCAGTATTGAAAAGATTGTATCTAGCAATCTTTTAAGCAACGCCTTGGCTCTCATTCAAACTAGTTCGAGTTGGATAGAGAGTAGGCTTGTTGATTGTAGTAGTTATACTTGTTTTGCTTGATAGAGAGTAGGCTTTGGAGGCTAGATGGTGTTGTCTATTATGTGGATGAGCATTACCATGTCTCATTGAGGTAACTTGTAATTTTTTGATAGTTTTGCTTATTATGATCTTGTGGATTTGGCCTCGAAGGATTGCTATCAATTGGTAGGAAATGTAGGTTTTTCACTAGTTTTCAGCCACCAATTGATAAGTAAAATTTAACACTGTTTATGACATTCTCATAAATTTAACATACTGGAAATAAACAGTAAATTTTCAAAATTTAAAACACTGCTGTAACTACTCTTTTTCATTGATAGAAAATAAATATCAGCACGCCCTTCAACACACAGAACACAATAATTTTCGGCCAATGGCCTTGGAAAAACCCACAAGGGGAAAACCAGTCAGAGAGAGAGATTTTATTATCAGAAAGTTTACAACAAAACTCAGAAATTTTCAGACCAACTTATCTCAACCCGGAAGAGAAAATTTCTGCCTCGTTTTCCACGCCAAGCAGAAAAAAAAAATCAAACTCAAATTGTTTTCCTGTTTTTTGCCTCGATTTCCGTGTCGATGTACGGACTGTACGGAGTGTACCGTATGGACTGACTATACGAACCTCGAAATCCGTGCCCAGGGAAAAAATCTCAAAAATCGTGCCCAAAAATCTGCCTCAAAAATTGTACTATACGAACCAGCAATAAATGCTGTTGTCCTCTCCTCAATTTTCGTGCCCTTTCTGTTGATGTTCTTTCCCTCGATTTGCGTGCTGCAAATATTTTTCTCTTTCTAAAAAAAATGGAAACTTTCTCTCTCAGCTCTCTCCTTCACTTCAATCTGCAAAAGTGAGGAAAATGGCCTTCCCTTGCCTTTTTTAGAGAACCCTAGGGTCCATCTAATCTAATGGTGGAGATTAGATTAGATCAGCGGATGAGATTAAATGCTCACATTTATTTTTCATAAATATTAATTTCAGACACCCACTTAAATTTATCAAAAAGTGACTTTACTCTCTAAAGTCAAATTAAATGCTCCACTTAAGTCATTTAATACAAGGGTCACTTTATTTCCCTTCACTAAGTGACTAAGGCTAAAGTCACTAAGGGGAACACTTCCCTAGGTTCAAAACTAACACTCCCTCTTACCGAGGAATGTGTTCTGCACCACTCCCAACTTGTCCCTGAAGAAGACAAACTTGCCCCTCCCCAAAGACTTCGTCAAAATGTCTACTACCTGCTCATCAGTGGAAATGTATTGAAGCATAACTGCCCCTCTCCGAACATAGTCCCGAATGAAATGATATCTAATTTCAATGTGCTTTGACCGGTCATGAAATACTAGATTCTCGAAGAGCTGGATGCAACTCTGATTCTCACAGTAGATCACCGTAGGCTTCAGCTCCTGACCAAATAGATTCACCAGCAACTTGCGAAGCCACAAGGCCTCGCAGCTGGTCAAACTGGATGCCATATACTCAACCTCAATGCAACGGACTTCTGCTTCTAACTGAACCACGACACTGCTGCCGAGCCCAAACTGAAACAACATCCGGAAGTGCTCTTCCGGTCTGCCACACTGCCTGCCCAATCTGAGTCTGTATAACCAACCAATCTGATCCCCTCTGACCTCTTGTGGTCCAAACCAAAAGCTACTGTCCCTGAAAGATAGCGCAACACATGTTTTGCAGCGACCCAGTGCACACTGTCCAAGGAATAATATATCAGCCCAATATCAGTCATCTCGTACTCTGCTGCAAGATCCTTCTTGCAAGTTACAATGGGTATCTCTCTCCCCGTGATAAACAAGTCATCAACATATAGCAGAAGAACAAGCGGATCATCTACAACCATGATGAAGTAGAGATTCGGATCTGCTTCACTCTTCTGAAACCCCATGCTCAGCAAGTAAGAATCGATCTTGGCGTACCAAGCTCTTGGAGCTTGCTTCAGCCCATAAAGGACCTTCTTCAACCTACAAACATGAGACTCTCTTTCATGTATCTCAAAGCCCTGAGGCTGCTCAATGTAAATCTCCTCCTGTATGATCCCATTGAGAAATGCGGTCTTCACATCCATCTGATGGATCTTCCAACCCATTTCCGCTGCAATGGAGATCAAGCCTCTGATAGAAGTATACCGAGCAACCGGCAAAAAGTCTCATCATAATCAATGCCCTCAACCTGTGAAAACCCCCGCGCTACAAACCTGGCTTTGTACTTCTCCACACTCCCATCTTCTGCATGCTTCAGTTTGTAAAGCCAACAAGAAGTCACCACTAACTTCCCCTCAGGTCTCGGAACAATCTCTCATACATCATTCTTCATGATGGAATGGTACTCATCCATCATGGCATCTCTCCATACTGAATGCTGGGAGGCCTCCTCAAAAGTAGAAGGCTCAGAATCTCGTGTACTAGCCACCAACAACATGCCCAATCTGTCAGGCATCTTGATGGCCCTCACATCCTTCCTGGGTGCCCCAAACTCCTAAGCTTCCTTCAAGGTATCTCGAAGCCACTTAGGTGCCTTCGTCCTTAGAGGTTGCTCCCACATTGGTCTGTCATCATCTGAAGATCTACCAAAGGTGGAAACCCCATTATCTCGTGAACCTGAAGTTGATGTGCCAACACCAAACGTACCCTGTAATCCTGATCCTGATCCTGATCCTGTTCTCGACCCCTGTAAGGTGTACCGGTAATAGTAGACCCATCACCTGTCCCTGAACACCCTGCTGGCCTAACCACTGAACCTGGTGAACTTGTGCCAACACTCCGCGGTCCTGTAACCCCGGAACCCTGTGATCCTAACTGCTGCGTAGATGGAACCTGTAAAACAACCTGAGGTGCAGGGACCTGCTGCACTCCCTGCTCTGACTCTCTTGACTTTTTGAAGGCCCGCTCCTCCTCAAACTTCACATCCCTTCTCACCACCACTTTCCTTTGAGAGGGAAGGTAAATACGGAAGGCCTTCGCAGTCTCATCATAACCCACAAAGATGCCCTTCTTTGCAGTGGGCTCCAACTTTGTCTTCTTCTCTGAAGGGACATGAGAGTAAGTCAAACTATCAAATATCTGAAAATGGCCAACTTCAAGCTTCTTGCCTGAAAAACACTCCTCAGGTGTCATGTTCGCCACTTCCCGATGGGGACTTCTGTTCTGAAGATATACAGCAGTGCTGCAAGCCTCGGCCCAGAGAAAGAAAGGAAGTGACTGGTCATGTAGCATAGAGAGGGCTGCTCTAACAATGGACCTGTTCTTCCTCTCTTCTACTCCATTCTGCTCTGGAGTATACGGAACTGTCAGCTATCTCCTGATGCCCTCCTGTCTGCAAAATCCATCAAACTCCTTGGAGGTATACTCACCCCCGTTATCCGATCTCAAGACTCGGATCTTCCTCCCTGTTTGGTTCTCCACAAAAGCTTTGAACTCTTGGAACCTCTGCAAGACTTTCTCAAACTTCTTGCTCTTCAGAAAGTAGATCCAGGTCTTCCTGGAATGGTCATCAATGAATGTCACATAATACTCGTATCCTCTCAAGGACACAGAAGACATAGGTCCACATAAGTCTGAATGTATCAAGTCAAGAGTACCTGCTATCACTGCTCGAAAAAGCAGTCTTGGTGTACTTTCCCGAAGCACACCCCCTGCACACATAACTCTACCCTGTGCTGAACTCCGATAATCCTGTAACCATGTGTCTCAACAATCCCAAGGCTGGATGATGCAAGTGAGCCATCCTCCTATGCCAAATCTCACGCAACTCACTGCTGCTGCTATGTGCTAAAGCATGTTGCGGCTAAAACAAGAGCCTATACAGTTTCCCACGTCTCGCTCCAATGGCAACTGAAGCAAATGGTCCTGCAGTCTTGGGAAACATATGCACGTGTCCATCTAGGAAAGACATCCCAAGACCTTGATCCTCGATCATGGGAACTGACACTAGGTTCTTCTTCAGCCCAGGTACATACAATACATCCCGCAATACCATGGGACTCATGGACTCTCTCTGAAATGTAATGGTCCCACGTCCAACTGCACTGACTACTGAGTCATCTCCCAACACAACCTCCACATCTGTATCTGTCTATGAAAGCTCCGAGAACATCTCACGAGCACCTATCATATGACTCTAGGCTCCACTATCTATGTACCAAGTGTTGGAAGTAGATGCATTGTAAGAATGGTCTGGCACACAGGAAAACTCCCTCTATCTGTCAACATCCGCACTGGTGAGAATGGATGCTCTCTCTCTCTCTCAATATGCCCCTATATAGTGAAAACTCACTCTGAAATTGTGCTGCAAAATCATCGATCTCAGCTGAAACGGTTGTTTGTTGCTGCTTCTTCTTCTTGTTCGAACACGTAGCAACATAGTGTCCCATCTTGTGACATGCAAAGCACTTCACAATGCTCATATCCTTCTTCTGCCCATCATGCTGCTACTTGGCCCCACCCTTCTTGGGACCCTTGTTGCTCTTCTTCTTCCCCTTCTCTGTCAATGCCACATCCTCATCATCTCCTCTACTAGTCGAACCACTGCACTGTAAGAAACCCCTCCGAATCTCCTCCTGAACAAAGTCATCACATACTCTGCCCCAAGATGGTAAGTTCTCTCTGGCCACCAACCCCTGAACAAACACAGTCCAGGAGCAGTCACCCCATTCAGGGCTGTCCACACTAACTCAGGACCAGTAATCGCCACCCCAACATCTGCAAGCTCATCTCTCACCTGAGACATCGTAGTAAGATAAGTCATACACATCTTGCCTTTGACCATCTTGATCTTCTTCAGCTTCTCTCTAAGCACCATCTTTGTGTTTTCATTAATACTCTGAAACAACCCAGTCAAAGCACTCCACATCTCATGTGCATGATCCTTCCCAAAAATGTGAGGAATAACATGATCTTTAACAGCATCCAAAATAATACTCATGGCTTTAATGTCTTTCTTCACAAAGGCTACATGTGCTACTGCATCAGTGGTAGCACTTGGAATGACAATGGGGTGAGCAGTAGTGTTGTTAACTATCTCATCCCACAACTCATTCTCTCTCAACAAAAGAACTATCCTGGCCTTCCATGAGACAAAATTCCCTGCCCCATCTAATCTATCTTCACTTCTCAACCCAACGGAAGTCATTTTTCCCAAAGAACAAGTTTCAGCAAAATGTACTACTATCACAAAAGTTTTCTCTGAATTCTGGAAATGACTGTTTCACTGCTAATATTTAGTTTTCTGCCCAACTCAGCTCTGATACCATGTAGATCATTCGAGCACTAAGCCACCTCTTCTTCTCTTTCTAATTTTAAATCACTTCTTTCCTTGGTTACCTTTTTTCTTATGTCTTAGATCTGTTGGTCTATAAGCTAACATTATTTTTAGATCTGATATCTAAGAATTATATGCATAGATCTAGAGTGATTTGAAAGATTCAAGTCATTTTTAACTAGACATAGATTCAAGAAAGTTTTCATTTTTACAAGTTGTTTAAAAGTAGATCTAAAGGCTTGTTTAAAGAGGTTTTCTTTCAATATTTAAAAGATTGTATCTAGCAATCAAACTGCATCACATTGGCTGCCTAAAAAGCAAGCCAAGATCCCAAGGAAAGCTTGCTTTCTTTGGTTATTTTGCTCATAGTTTAACTTACAATTTTTTTGGATTTTTTTGGGATTATCCAAAGACCGTCTGAAAGTGTTTTTGGTCATCTTTGGTTAATAATAGTTTGTTCATTAGAGGAAATTTCAACTCAAAATGGGCCTTTTAACTTTAACTCAAATTCCATGTCATCATGTGTTAGCCAATGAAATTGCTTTAAATTTGAAATACCGTATAGGTCTTAAACATTTTTTTAATATAAATTTGGGGATAGGTATCATAAAAAAAACTACTTTTTTTATTTGTATTTTCGACATATCTCCTCGTGTTTTTACTCAAATTTCGATCGGGAGAGCTCGTTGGATGCGGAATTAAATTCCGGATCCAACGAGTACCCACTCGGCATACTTTTGACGGACCCCGCTACCCCAAAAACAAGAAATACCTGAAAAAACGTGATGATGATGTAGTGAGGTCAGGCTTGAGATTGGGCTAATATTCCAGAAGGTCTCCCAAAGCCATTAGGTCATTCTGTTCCAACTAAACTCAGGATCTTCCGATCTTATCTCACCCACTTCTTTGACTCTCTCTGGGTTTGTAGGCATAATCTAATCCACCAGGATCTATCTGTAACTTGAATTTTGATTAAGCCAAATATCTGCCCAATTTGATAGATGCGCGTGATAGGGATAAATGTAAAAGAACCACCAATACCCTCACTAGCAACAGCACCTAAAAATGACCTAGTCACTGACCTTGTTTATTTAGTTAAACCACGCCAACGAATGCAAGGAGGGTTGCTATTGCTTTACGATATACCTGCCAAACCCTTAGAGCCTTATTGACCAGAACTGCGATGTATGTCAGAGAGTTGGAAAGCCCAATCGAAGAGATGAAATGCCATTGAAGCCTGTCATCATCACGTTTTTTCAGGTATTTCTTGTTTTTGGGGTAGCAGGGTCCGTCAAAAGTATGCCGAGTGGGTAATCGTTGGATCCAAAATTTAATTCCGCATCCAACGAGCTCTCCCGATCGAAATTTGAGTAAAAACACAGGGAGATATGTCGAAAAAAAATAGTTTTTTTCTTTTCTTCCTCCAAAATTAATAAATATTATTTATTATTTTAACTATTATTTTATTAATTTTTTTTAGGAGGCCCATTTTGAGTTGAAATTTCCTCTAATGGTTTTTGCAGTTTTGACGAATAAAGAGAAGGAAACTCTAGCCAATTTTCAAGAATTTGGACCATTCAATGCTTAACAGAGCTCCCCTTTTTTTTCTTGTCAAAAATTTGTCTTTTGTAAACCTTTGGATCCTCGTTAACAAGGACCAAAATGCATTTGTATTTCTTATACTGTAATAGGTCGTAGTAAAGATTTTGAGTAGGCTACTAAGATCCCACTCCCCATCCGCTTAAGGGGGATTCGCGTCGGTGTGCATTTTCGTGTTTTTCCTCTTTAGCTCAACTTTATTTTTTCTTGCAGATATATATACGTTGCTTTATATCAACTTCAAATTTATTCATTGCAAAGTAATACAAATACTAACCCACTACTTAGGTAGTGTAGTAATTAGATAGCTTCCTTTTTCCAAAATTTACTTTATCTTTCAGTAACCAAACCCCCCCCTTGGTTTCCCGAGTAAGGTTCAAAAGACTTGAAAGAGACACTTGGGGTTTAATAAACAAGCTAACACCGTTAAAAAATTCTTTAAAAATAACAAGACTTAGTTCACGTATGTTTTAGATCGTTGTTGCTCAGTCTGACCAATTGATCAAAGCAGAAAGTGACTAAGTGACTAGATTAATTAGTCTCACACTCAATTAACCTCCCAAACAATGAAAATCTAGTGTTGTGTTTTACTTCGTGTGGGAAAATTGGACAGAGGAAACGAGAACAACTGAAAATCGATTGTGGGGCCCCATCAAACTACATTCTTGTTGGTGTAGAGTTTGACATCCCCCCGTGACTCCATTCAACCCACATTTTCTCGTGTGCTACCGCACTTAGTGAGTCCGAACATATTCCTTATACCTTCGTGGTATATCGAGAATCTCCCTCCCTCATAATCCACTCATTAATTCATAAACATAAAATCGACCAATAACAATTGCAATACATTCAACACTCCATTTTTATCACTCGTCTTTGCTTTTTAAGTTTTTATCGTATAAGCAATTTCTTTAATTTACAATGTGTTGATTGATTATATTGCTCATGATGTTGTTTTAATTGTTATCGCAATCTCCTGTGTCATTTTTATAAAACTCTTAAACAACTTACTCAATCATAAACCACCACTAAAAGCTTAGTCAGCCTTATTAACTAATAGGGATCTACCCCCCTTGGCTTTGTTAGCAATTTGCTTAAACGAAGGAGTCAGGATCAAGTGACAGTACTTGACTCGAGACTTGCCCCCAAGGACACACTTAGTGGCTTGAAGATTTCTGCCACGCCATTTAATCCTGAGGTGCGTGAAAGGCGACAACAATTAGCACAAAACAGAATTCATGTGTGATCATGAACACAGTATACAAACATTACAATCAGTGGAAATATCTGACCTGATCTGATATAACACAATTGTTGTTTGTAAATGAAGCATGTAGTGTCACTGACAATCACACTTGTAAATACAAGTCAATAAAGCTCTTTGTTAATGTTCTATGTAATACGATATGATACGCTGTGAAAAATGTATGTATATCTCTTGTCTGAGTTGAGGCCTACAATATTGTGCATGTAAAGCAAGAGTCGTAAACGAAATCTTGTAGAAGTTGTTTGCTAGTACAGCTGTGCTTAAAAAAGACTCGAGAACCATTGGGATTAAATACTTAAGTTGTGCTTGCAGTAGAAGTATCCATTTCAAATTTTGCACAATTGTGCATTCCAGCAATATTCTCCCTTGTAATATGCTTAGACAATGGATTTGTACCATGGTAGTAGGCATGATTGCTAGTGTGGTATTGTCACCTGTCAAGGGCAAGTAGGATTATAATTTATATTTCACCGCAAGGAGTATACTCTACATTAATTTATAACTAAAATAGACTAGATAAAAGTACCTATTGCTCATTCATGTCTAGCCTAGGTAAGGTGCTCAACTGTTTAATTTTCTCATCTTTGATCTTTACTTTAAACTTTAAAGTACTTCCAGATTATAAACTGTTTACTTTTCTCATCTTTGCTCATTTTAGAAGGAATCAATGCTTAGAGCTCTACTCCATATAATAAACTGAAATATTTTTAATGAAATCATTCAACCCTCCTACTAAATGTTGGCCTCGTGATGATGCTTATTCATCATTGATATATAACAAAAAAGGATGGTTGCAATCAACTATCCATTGGGCAAGTACAAACATGAAAAGGTGATTTGATGCATCCAAGAGCTTCAGATGTTGTTTCTCAAGTAACAACTTTTGGTTCTTGGTCTTTGAACTGCGTCAAATGTCGATAAAGTTGGCAGGGTGGCAAACAAGTCAATAAACTTTATCGAATAGCATACCTAAACTCATAAAATGATCATGGCACTTTGTTATTAGTTCCCAACAATCGCCCTCAATTTGCCATTACCAGTGTTACAAGAGAAGGTGTCACCAAAGATGGAGCATCCATCTCCTGCATTTCCTGCTTCTTGTGATTGGGGGACACAATCCCTACATCCCATGCCATCCCGGGATTGCAGGGGGTGTTTGTTTGATGTTCCCACAACATCCAGAGCAACAGGGGAAACCCTATGGATGGTTCCCCACCCAAAAGAGATTACCAACAAGGTTAAGAGTAAAATTTTAAGGTTGTTTTTTTTATGTTAAGGAGTCTCGGATACAAGATACAAAAAGAAAAACCAGAGTGGTTTCCAAATCCTTTCAACATCTAGGACTGTTGTGGTCCACATACCATTTATAAAGGTTTGCTTTAGAGGTATACATCTTAAAAGTGGAGGATAATGGACTTATTCTTTAATTGATCAACAACATTTTTGTGTTGGAAAAGTACCAAGGCAAGTGTTGTTCACCTTGTGATGCTTAGGGGTGGACAATAATAAATGAGGTCCCTAGTCACTTTATATAAGTGAGATGCACTTTATATTTTATAAAGTCACTTTATAAAGGTGGTTTGAGGTTATAACATTAAATTGACTTTATGAGAATTAAAAGTGGGTAAAATATTTAAATGTCTCAATAATTATTTAAATGAAGGAGAGTGAAATTCATTTAATGAGAAAAAAAATGAACATTTAATGAGGGCCATAGATCTCATCAAGTTAAGTTTTGATCCTAGCCATTGGATTCAAAGAATTAGTTGCCATGAACAAAACTAGGGAAAGGCATTGAGAATTCATACAATGTTACCCAAGCGATTTGGAGAGCATGAGGAAGAAAAGAGAAGATAAGAGTTTGAGAGAAGTCGAGCTCTGAGACAGAGAGAATTGGCACAATTTTCAAAAACTGAAATTGGCATGAATCCCAAGGCAAGAGCTGTGAAGTACAGCACAAATATCAAGGAGGGTAAATACACAAAAATCGAGGAGGGCACAGAAATTAAGAAGAGATCTGGACATGCAAATCAAGATAAATTTCTGCATTAATTGTTGCACACATATGAGACCGTACTGTTGGTTTTCAGCACAAGTTTCGAGACAATCTGCGCACATTTATTGCTGCTGTCAGGTACAGATTTCCAGATGGACAAATTCTGGTTTTAAATTAATTCTGGCACAGAAATCGAGGCCACACATGTAAGGCCGTACTGCTGTCAGGAGGGCACAAACTTCAAGGTGGAAGTCTGAAAGTTTTAGCAGGCCCTACAGTGATAGTTTGACTCAGTTTTCGAGATGAAAATGGTTGAAATAAGTACTGCTGTATTTTTGTGTAATTTGTTTATTAAAGAATAAAATTTCTCTCTCTACAGGTTTTCCCTTCAGGGTTTTATCCTGGACCAAGATTAGTCAAAAATCACTGAGCTCAAATTTGTCGTTTAGCTGTCATTTACTTTCTGACTCTTTAAAGTTTGAAAATTTTCCATGTGTTTCAAGAAAAATTAAATTTTCATGCATGTAAAGTGAATTTGCAGCTATGAGGTTTGGGAATTAAACTCTATGTGAAAACCAAAAACTTGAAACCGGGTTGGGGTTTTAAAATTTTCGGTTTGAGCGCCACATCAAATGAAAAACATTTATCAAACTCCTGTTGTGGATGAAGGTTTGAGTATAATAAGGAGGGCTCTCCTTGGTGGTCAAGGATAAAACCATTATTGAAACAGGCTTCTAAAGGACAAGATCACTCATCTAATCTCGGGTTCTATTTACAGCAATAGGTAATATTATCCTTCTTAGGACTCTCAGGGACAGGATCAGAAGGAGACTCAATAGGAAGGCCTTTGTATTTGATGCATAACTCCTTGTTATCAATGCCACCATTGCACCATTCCTCTTATCTATTGTTGTGAACACCCTTAAACCCTCATGGCCCGGAAAAACCTTGAGAGCGGTTTCCCTTAGCTCTACACCAAACAAAGGATTATTGCCTATAACTTACAATCCCACACAAAAGACCATTACAATCTTGTGTTCTTACTTCAGACTCAATAAGCAATACTTTGACTCTTGGCATCATAACATCAGTCACCATCTCATCTAAAGACTTCATAGCAATCATTTTGCTCTTAGTACTATTACGAAAACCAAACAAATAAAGAAACCAAGAACACAAAGGGATAAGATAAGATAAGATAATTTTATTAATGTTCATCTACAGACCACAAACTAGGTCAATAGGACGCCGAGTATAATGATGTCATTATTAAGCAGGAGTACCAAAAGGTCTCCAATAAAAGGCAAAATGCAGTAAGTAATGTACAGTAAAGCAGAATAAAGCGTGAAGTCTATGTTGAAGCATGAAAAACTCTCGACCCAAGCATAGAAAGTCGCACGGGAGTGGAAAAGATGAAAAGATCCAAGAACAAGAAAATCCAAAAGTAATAAGGTAGGTCTATTACATAAAGCAATGAGGTAGGTCTATCATGTGATAGACGGTTAGACCCATTTCTCCTAACATCCGAGGCTAAATGAAGGAAACTCGTGTAATGTCCTCTTCTAATTAAGCACCAAAACACCCGCTAACCTACTTAATTCCCATAGGTTCGAGCGGATACTACATAGAAGGGAATTGACTGAGGACATTTGATACTTAGAACAAGACGAGACACTCAATCAGTATTAAAGTCATCAGGATGATAAAGAAAGCCTTATTTCTCTAGGCTTAAAGTCAACATGAAATTAGAATTGCATGCATGCAAAAGTGACATGTAAACCCTAAAAGTGACATGCAAACCCTAAAAGTACATGCTAATCTATTTAAGAAGGGTTATTGGCAGTGTTCCATGGGAACACGTCCTCTAAGGTGGGGAACGCGCCCCCTCGCTCCCCCACGCTTCCGGGACGGGGAAACTCCTGGGGAAACGTTTCCCCACGTCCCCCTTTTGGGGGAAACTGAGGGAAACGCGTTCCTCCCCATTTTCCCAAGTGCGAAACGTGTTTCCCCCTATGGGGGGCTTCTAGGCGTCCCCTCGCCCCCCCTCCCTTAAATTTCATTTTTCACAATAAAAATAAATGCAAATTAAAATATTAAAAAAGTGTTTAAAAAATTAAAACATAATTAAACGAAAACTAAATTAAATCCTAGACTAACCTAAGAGTCTAAGACCTTCCTAAACGCTATCCTCTCACGATTTCATTTCATAATCATATTGCAACTAAACTTGGAGCAGTCGTCACTGTTCTAAGTTCTAACTTATTTGTGTTCATTGTTCGGTATCTATTTGACTATTTCAAACTATAGCATTTGTTGCATTATCTTTTACAAATTTGAAATTTGAATTTAGATATACTTTGCATAATGATAATTATGAGATTTAATTTTTAGTTTTTACATGGGTATAGTAACATAGATCAGTATCATTTACAAATTTGAAATTTGATATGCTAATAAGTAATAGATGTACACCCCATAATGATGAATTTAGTTTTTAGTTTTACCTTTACATGGTAATAGTTACTATTGGGATTTATCATTTGTATACTTTAAATTAATTTTTATGACTCCAACGTCCCCCCATTTCCCCGAAATTTCCCTAAAATTTGGGGTAGCTTCCACACGTCCCCCTTGTGCGTTTCCCTGCTCCCACGCCTCGAAAACTCCGTGGAACATTGGTTATTGGACCAAAGAGGGCATATATGATTATTATTGTTGATTTCGGTTTTTTGAGCAGCAGCAGCAGTTGGGGTTGAAGACGAGGTCTTCAGCTAACAAGCGTTTCGGCAGTGAAATCTATCTGCCCTAATCTCTTTCAAGACAGGCCACCCAGGTCTATTATTAGCATTCATTTTATTCATCTGTATTCAGTGATCCAACACACACAAGAGGTTTATTTGCAGGTTCACATTTGCAGCTGGGGAATAACTGGAAAACCCAGAAGGATTCGCTGGGACACTAAAGCCCAATTTTTCCCTCCGCATGTCATCACCATTTCTCTCAGCAGGCTTAGCACATCATACTGGGTGATCATTAGTTCATTCTCAACACATCCAGGGCATCCAGCAGCAGATTCGTGGGGAAGAGGAGACATCAAATTATCTAGGGGTCTTGGAGGAGTCAAATTATCTGCATGTGCCCTACAATCTCTCCAGGAGGAATAGATCATCACCTCCACAAAGTCTCATCAGCAACAGACACCTCTAGAGCAAAACAATTCGCTAAAGATCTTCGAGGAGTCAAATTATCTGCATGTGCCGTACTGTCTCTCCAGGAGGAATAGATCATCAACTCCACAAAGTCTCATCAGCAATAGACAACTCCTTCATAAAAAACGTCAACTTCATCAAGGAGAGAGCTTCCTTGTAGCTGGGCATCAAAAGCAGAAGGGGGGCACTATTATCTCATCCTTTCAGCCCCTCATGCATGTATCGTATCTCTAGAGTACTATCAGCTTATTTATCAGTGGTATGTGTACATCTTCCTGAAAATCTCTACCCTATAATCTCTCCATATTTGTTATATTTTAGGGCCATTTGGCACAGCAATTTTGCATGCACTTTTTATTCAGCTTTTTGCACATCATTGAGTGTATGAACAACAACTTAGTAGCAAAGAACCGTAGAATATTAGTTTGGGATATTACAGTGGTATCAAAGCATGTTCCTTGCCAGCTGTGGTTTTGTAACTTATAGAAGAAGGAAGAGTAGGTACACTCAAGAGTAAGAATTTGAGGATATTCAGTTAGAAGATACCAACTCAAACATGGACCCAACAGGTATACACTCTGACAAAGGGAAAGGAACAGAAGAAGAGGAAGACAAGTTGGAATTTTGTAGCTTGGTGAATGCATTGAATGACTTCGCTAAGGACCAAAAAGAAGTATTGCATGCCATAAACAGATTAGCTCTCAAGCCACAACCACAACCAGGTAATAGCAACATACCTCTTTCACCAGTAGATAGAGGATCTACCAGTGGTAGCGAGAAACATGCATACACTAATACGCAAAACACGCCTCATATATATAACAAACCTTCCAGCAGACCTACTATGCCTCGCTTCCTGGAGAATGCAGTAGCAAGACCAGTCATGCCAACAAAACCTAGTTAACCATTTGGGGCTTATTTACAGGAGTACAGGGATTTGGGAGATGAGTTCCACGCAGCTATGTCATTTTCAGACTTCTGCAATATGAAAAGCAAGAACTTACCAATGAACTTTAACAGAGGGTTTACCCAGAATTATGAATTACAGAAAACCCTGGGCAGATTGACCATCCCTAATTTTGAAGGGACTCGCAGGTGTTCAGCGAGAATATGGGGCCGGATCTTGGATACTTACATCCAACTCAACCCTATAACGGAGACAGATGCCATTAAATTGGCTACCTTACATCTGGACGAAGAGGCTCATGAGTGGTGGTACCATGGGTTAGTGACGTTGAGTCACAACACCATCAGTTCCTACAATGACTTTACAGAGAGGCTCATAGAGCGGTTTGACAAAAGGGACCCAGAGATACATTTTAGAGAGTTAGCTCTACTCAAACAGACAGGTAGTGTCTAAGCTTTCATCTCATAGTTTCAGAGAATAGTTGTTATGGTAACAAATGTGTCTGAGAGCAGGTTGATTATGTTATTTTCAAAGGCTTTGACAGAACCTTTACAAGGGTGGGCGGAAGCCTACAAACCATCCACTCTACAAGATGCAATCAGCAGAACCAGAGATCTACAAGACTCGGTTCCTAAGAACAGGTTTCGACCTAAAACAAACTTCCCAGTAAAAGACAAAGACAAAAAACCTTTTCAACAAGAATGGCCAAAGAAAACTTGGTTAGACGATGACACAAGGAAAGATTTGAGAAGAAAAAAGTTATGTTTTACTTGTCAGGAACCATGGGTTGCAAGCCATAGGTGCGCAGGGAAGGCAAAGGCCCACTATATAGAAGTCTACTCCGACAATGAGGGGGAGGAGTCCGAACAAGAAACAGCTGAGGAATTGAAGGAAGTAAAGGAGGAGTCACTTCAGAGAGAAACACCAGGAGGAGTTATTGCTACATTATCCGGAGTACCTAGGTTTCATACTCTCAGGGTCAGGGGAGTAGTACAAGGCCACAGGGTAGGTGTGTTAATTGATGGGGGGGCAACCCACAACTTCATTGATGCAGCATGCGTGGCTAAGCGAGGTATTCAAACAGAGAAATTTGAGGGATTCACCGTAGCAATATCAGGTAATAATAGCATGGAGTGCAACCAATGGATTGCCAAACTGAATGTCACATTAGGGAACTACAATATAACCGACTCATTTTATGTGGTGAATGTAGCTGATACAAATGTAGTATTAGGGGTTCAATGGATCTACTCAATAGGAAAATATACCACGGATTATAGGGCAATGGAAATGGAATTCCAGGGAAAGGATCAAAAATGGGTAGTTATGAGGGGCATGAACACTTGTCCCCCCCAAACTAGTATCATCACAAAGAATGGAGGTCGTACTCAGATAGGGAGACATAGAATGGTCAGCGGAATACCTTGTCACTTTTAGAAAACCTCCCAATAACAACACCCAACATCCAACAGATATTCAAGCACTTAGAGGGTATTTAGAGATCTTCCAAGAGATCGACCACCAGATAGAGGATTTGAGCACATTATTGTGTTAGAGCAGGGGACACAAGCAGTCGTCACCACTCCATACAAACATCCTAAAAGGTACAAAGATGAGATCGAGAAAACAATCAAGGAATTACTGGAGCTAGGATATGTGCGGCCAAGTTCTAGTCGATTTGCATCATCGGTGGTTTTGGTTAAAAAATAGATGGCACCTTATGAATGTGTATTGATTACAGCGCACTCAACAAGAAGACCATCGAAAACAGGTATCCCATCCCCAGGATTGATGAATTAATGGGTGAGTTACAGGGAGCATAATACTTTTCAAAAATTAATCTTCGATCAGGGTACCATCAGGTCCAAGTAAGGGATCGAGATATTTCAAAAACAACCTTTCGTTGCCACTATCGTTACTATGAGTTCTTGGTCATTCCTTTTGGACTCACCAACGCCCCAACAACTTTCCAATCCTGCATGAACCACACCTTCAAGGCTCAGTTACAAAAGTATTTACTGGTATTCTTTGATGATATTTTGATTTACAGTAAAACTTGGGGGGAGCATTTGAAACACTTGGATGAGGTACTAGAAATTCTAGAAGAACGGTCGCTTTACGCAAAAATGTCTAAGTGTGAGTGCAGTATGAAGGAGATGTTGTATCTAGGGCATATAATCAGCGCAGAGGGGGCACAGGTTCACATGGAAAAGATTAGAGCTATCTTGGATTGGCCTATACCGAAGACAGTAACCGAACTTAAGGAATTCTTAGGCCTTTACACATATTACAAGAGATACGTAAAGGGGTTCTCTCAATTTGCCACACCACTCACCGATCTTACCAAGAAAGGAGCATTCACATGGATAGAAGTGGCATAGCAAACCTTTGAGAAAATGAAAACAATCATGAGTTCTTGTCCAGTTTTGGCACTACCAGATTTCTCACAGTCGTTCATAGTTGAGTGTGTCTCACAGTCGTTCATAGTTGAATGTGATGCTTCTGGAGAGGGACTCAGGGCGACATTGATGCAAAACCATCACCCGATTGCATTCAAAAGCCGGAAACTTAAAGACTATGAACGCCACTACTGTATATATGATAATGAGATGCTAGCCATCTTACATGACTTAACAAAATTCAGACAGTATTTGGTGGGAAGCAGGTTTAAAATCAAGACAGACCACAACAGCCTCAAATACTTCTTGGAGCAGAAAGAATTGAATGAGCGTCAACAGAAATGGGTCAGCAAGGTACAGGGATACGACTTTGAAATAGAATATGTTAAAGGAAAGAACAATGTTGTAGTTGATGCTTTATCCAAACGACCAGCCTCATTATCACTCATGACTATATCTACGGATTGGAGGTCTCTTCTCTTGGTAGAATATTCCATAAACAAATTTGCTTGTGAATTATTAGATGGACAGATACAGGATGTCAGGTACAGGGTAATTGACGACATCATCTATTACAAGAGTAGAATATACCTTGTCCCACAGTCGGCTTTAAAGAGAAAGATTATACAGGCATCACACAATTCACCATTATCAAGGCATCGGGGGTTCCTGAAAACTTACAGACATATTAGAGAAAGGTTCTCATGGAAAGGCCTTAAGGAGGATGTAATACAGCATGTTCAGGAATGTAGTATCTGCCAACAGAATAAAATCGAACACTCATTCGGCAAGGTTACTTCAGCCATTACCGATTCCGGAGCAAAAATGGGAAAGCATCTCAATGGACTTCATTACAGGTTTACCCAAGTTACAGGGACAAGACTACTTATATGTGGTAGTAGATCGGTTGACCAAATTTGCTCACTTCTTTACTATTTCTTCTGACTATTCAGCATCACAGATAGCTGACTTACTTTTCAGAGAGGTTTTCAGACTCCATGGGCTACCCAAAACCATTGTCAGTAATCTTGACAATAAATTCACTAGTGCTTTTTGGTAAGAGCTATTCAGATTAGTGGGGACAAAACTTGCTACGAACACAATATTAGAATTTGAATTCCATTTATATCTTCAAGCAGATAATTCTAATAATGTTTGCAGCAAATGGAGAATGAAGATACAAACTAAACAAAACAAACCACACAAGAAATGGATGAGTATTGCTCAAAAATTTACAGTATCATTCACAATAATAATATCCAGTGTTACAATAGTTTACATAGGAAAAAAATTCGAATCAATTAGGAATGGATTCGAATCTATCCACTGGATGTGACTGTATCTAACTGACCATCTAACTCATGGTGTCTCAATCAATATTAGAGTCCAACAGATCAACTCCTGGATGTCCAACTAACTCAATCAATCAGTGACAGCTAGTTAACTCAGTGCAACTGAGTGTGGTAGGTGGGAAAAGGCGCCTGCTCCACATGCAGCCATGCATTAGCCATGCATAGCTAGCGCTAGCTAACTGATTGTGAACTAACTGAAAGTAACTGGGGGCTAACTAAGACTAACTAGTACTAACTCCAACTAACTGATGAAGGTTGGTGCCGTAACTCCCAGTGGCTCCTAAATGTAGGGATTGGTCTAGGAGGCGCTCAAACTGATGCATGCACACGATGTAAGTGGTAGTTAACCTCTAGCAATGTTCCCCACACTCTAGTGACTGGTACATGTGGCCCCATTAGGCCAAGTGGACCCAATTGTACTAGTGGACCCAAATAATTAATTAAGGTTCCTAAGTTAGGCTAAATAATCTAATAGACAATAAGGTTAAGGGAGGATTAATAATCCTAACACCCCCCATGGATCCTAACTTGGAAAACTGTGGGCCCTGGTAACACAACCATAGGTGACCCAAATGCAATCTAAAATACAAAAAATAAAAATGTTGCTTAATACAACCGAGGAAACAGGGGAAAACCTCATGGGAAACCCCCCCCCCCCTCAAAATAAGTAGAAAATAGCAAACTACAAGCTATCTTTAGAAGAAAGAAGCTTCCTCCTTAGAAAAATAACTTGAGCAAAAACACTGCTGTAAATTTGCAGCTCTATGCAGCAGCATGGTCCATCAGAGAACCTCTCAATGTACTTCTAAACTGATGACTCTGTTTATCTCTTCTGGATGGTGAAGGTAAGGAATGATCAAGTTTCTGCTTATGTGGGCCATGTAGCTGATCATTCGCCATCATCAAGTAGCACCGACCTGGAACTTTGCTGCACCATACTGTAGAGAGCGAATCTGTGAGTAATAGTGCAGCATGCTCATTCTGATATTGGGGCCTTGTTCTTCTTCTATCTTATGGATCTCCAGCACCACTTCCAGCTGTATCAAGAAGCTTTTGAGCCCATCTAGGTTTAGGCTTCTGATTAGGAATGGGTACTAGATCTGGATCTAGAATCTCTTGAGATTCAATGTTAATAATAGGATCATGTTGAATGTGATCTTCTTCATCTGAATCTTAAACCTGTAACACATCATCATCATCAAAAATAGGTGGAGAAATAATTATACCTTCCTGTGCTACTGGAGGTGTATCATACAACTGATCTTCTTCGAACTGGACACTTCTTTCAATGAAGCATCTTCTGGTTGCAACCTCCATCAGTTTGTAAGCTTTTGCATCCTCTGCATATCCCAACAGAATGCATTCGCTACTTTGGGCTTGGAAGGCCTTCCTCTTGTCAAGTGGTATTCTGGCCCAAGCTTTGAAACCAAAAACTCTCAGATGAGAGACAATGGGTTATGCCCATGTAGTTTTCGAATGGAATGACCCCAACCACTAACTTGTGGGGTACCCTATTTTGCAAATACGAAGCACGGTTTACTACTTCAGCCCAAAGATAAGGAGGTAGATGTTTGGCATGGAGAAGGCATGTTGCCATCTCTTTTAGTGATCTATTCTTCCTCTCAGCCACACCATTCCGTTGTGGTGTGTATGGAACTTAGTGCTCCATTCGAATCCCCTCTGATTCACAAAAACTTTGGAAATCTCCTTTGATGTACTCTCCTCCTTTATTAGATCTTATTGACATGATCTTCTTATTGAAATTGTTCTCAACCATAGCCTTAAAAACTTTAAAAGTCTCCAACCAAGACAGAAATTTGATTAGGGAGCTCAGAAGAAATAATACACAGTAGTTACAGCAGTACTTTCCAACATTTAACTCAGGGTACTCATCTCAAGATACCCACTGAAATACCCCTAGAAAATAGTGCCCAACATTGAACAAAGTGCCCACTTGACATTATAGGTTGTACGGCCACTTCTACAACATATCCTCCTTGAGCTTTAAGCACAAAATATACACTAGCGGTCTGTTGTACAATACAGGCACACTATACGATCGCCTACAGCAATCAAAAGTTCAACAAAAACAACAAATCACTTGCCTCAAAGACTCTATCACCTTCTTGTTGTACAGCCTGCTCAAAATCCATACTATGCAACCTCCATTAATGCTATATAGACCTGCATTCGTTGTTGAACCCTTTCTTGGGATGTGTGTCCTCTTCCCACCTTGAAAAGTGCACCCCTTTCACTGTAGTACGAACAACATTAACTCAGTTGTCATTTTTCTTGAAGTGTGTGCCCCTCTTCCATCTTTAGAATGCATGCCCTTCCACTCTCTTTGTCAGCGCTTCAGTCTCAAAAACCCTCTCTTGGAATTTGTGCCACTCCCACTCTCCAAAGACTCTTCTTGGAATGTGTGCCAATGAATCTCACTCAAGCTTCTTTTATTTTTCATTACTATGTAAAAATCACTTTTCTCTCAAAAAGATCACTTTACCCCAAAATAATAATAGAATCTAACTTTAACTTTATAAAAAACACTTATAAAGTTACTTTATAAATGCACTTGATGACCATGGGATTTTCATTTATGATTCGCAGATAGATGACTTAATTCATTCTTGGTCAACAAGTATCTTCCTTTGTGACAATTAACTTTATATTGCTTTATTTTACTTTGAGTCACATGTTTATTTGTATTAAGGAATTTACATTGCATGATTTATTTCCCTTGTATATATACCCAATCTAACTCAAGTAACTAAGATTCTCACAACTTTAAAAGCAACTTAAGTAGGCACCTAATCACCACATCACCAAACAAATACTTGCCTTCTAGGAAATCCCCCATAACATTTGGATTCAAGTGTTGAAGCAAAGGGAAATTTCACTTAGTGACAGTGGTGAAATTCCCAAAGTGCCCTTGGCTACATCCTAGTAAGGACCTTCCACGTAGGCGTGTTAGTTTTAGAAGCAATAGGACCCAAAGACTTAGTGAGAATGTCTGCCGCTTGATCCTCTATAGGATAGTATTGTAGCTCAACTATTCCATCTTCTACAAGTTGTCGAATGAAGTGACTGTGCCACCAAAGAAACCATCCACCCAAGCCTACAACACTCCACCCATGCAACTCTCCATTGAAGAACCATGAACTCTTGCATATTTCCCAAATGGTTTGCTTATAAACTCAAAATGGTCCTTACTTGTTGTATTCTCCTTATTACCCTTCTGCAGTTCTACAACGTTCTAGTAGGTCCTTTAGTAGAGAAGGGCTCAAAAGGCCAAGTGTGGGGCTCTCTGTTGGTGGTTGGCCATGGTCGAGCCCCTTGGTTTTACTCTTGGATGTACTATGGCTTCGTGGCATTGTTGACTGCCCTTTATGGGGCTGTTTAGACCTAGGGTTGGTGTCTGGGGCTTCCAAGTGTGGGCCATTAGGTCACATGACCACCACGTTTTTTTTTCTTCTTTGAGGGTGGACTATGTTTCATCTAGGGAGGTTATCCCTAGCCTTATCAACCCTCTCGCACCCCATTGGGACCTTCTCTGCAGGTGTTTAGACCCTCTCTGACCAAATCGACCCTATGACGTCGTTGATCAAGCCTCAAGCTAAGGCAAGGGGGACATTGAGGGAATTTTTCATCGCTCTGGGGTTAGTAGGGGCATGACGTCCTCCTTAGACTCACTATTCCCATCACAGTGAGGCCTTATCTTGTTTATTTTAGCATTTTTCATCATTTTATGCTAGTTTTAGGGTCTAGTCTGTTGATTTTTCCTAAGCAGCATCAATAGCCATTCTCTGGGAGAATGGAGGCACCTAGTCAGTGACCAGGAATTCAACCCATCTGGGACTAGGACCTCAGCCTAGTTCTGAGGGCCATTCTCTGGGATAATGGAGGCACCTAATCAGTTACTAGGAAATTAACCCAGTCTGAGCCTAGGGCTGAGGGCGATTCTCTGGGAGAATGGAGGCACCTGGTCAGTTACGAAGAAATTAACCCAGTCTAGGACTAGAACCTCAGCCTGCGGCTGAGGGCCATTCTCTGGGAGAATGGAGGCACCTGGTCAATTACCAAGAAATTAACCCAATCTAGGACTGGGACCTCATCCTAGGGCTAAGGGCCATTCTCTGGGAGAATAGAGGCGCTTGGTCAGTTACCAGGTAATCGATATTGAGTCAGCTGATGCAGCTTGGGGCTAAGGCACCTGGTCAGTTACCAGGTCATCACCATAAGCCCTAGACTAAGTATGGGCAAGTGATGCACTCCTCTCCTTGATCTATGGGCTATGAGACCTTCTCTAGGGACTCGCTACCTCTGGTTGAGAGTCCTAGCACTTGATCTTGGTGGCAACGAGGAGATCAAGATAAAGCATTTAATAATCTTCCTTATTTATGAAGATGCACTTTGAGTGGGCATGAATAGATCATGGGGACCTTGTAGAACTCTTGAGACGGCTTGTTGTGGTCACAAAATCACTTGAAGGACCAAGAAACCCTAGCACAACTTGTATTGGTCCAAGTGACCAACAAATGAAGGACCAAGTGGCTCAAAGACAAATACCAAAAGACCAATGAACCACAAAAGAGTAAAAGTCAATGATCAAAGATGAAAAAGAATGAAAGCCCTAATGTCAACTTCCTAATTGTGTGGAACCAACTTATGTTTAATGCACTATAAATAAAGACGCATTTCAAATTATCCGATCATCACTCACTTCTCCAAAAGAACAAGACGTGTTTATCTGTTGGTCTCTCCCTCTTCTTTATCACAGCTCTTTTGGACTGAGGAAATTCGGTGGCTATCTGCTAGTGTTTTTTTTGCTAGTCTCTCACTCTTCTTCCTTCACGGCATCAGCAACAGAGATGCCTCAGCTCACGGTGGGGTAGTCTGTGGTAGCAGCAGAGAGTGGTGAGGTGGCTAGGGTCTGCTACAGCACCCACAAGCCTACAAGGGCTATTTTACTTGCATCCGAGCCTTGTTAGGGCTGCCCTACTTACACTACAGCACCACAAGCCCTGCTAGGGTTGTTCTACCTTGCACCCAAGCCCTATTAGGGTTGTCCTACAGCAACAGCAGTTCGCCAACTGACCTCAGTGAAGTGGCAGCAGTAACCACAGTCCACGTGGCAGCAACAGCAAGATAACAGCAATGGCAACAGGTGATAACAGTCGACGTGGCAGCAGCAGCGAGATAACAGCAGTGGCAGCAGGTGATAACAGTCCACTTGGCAGCGAGTGATAACAGTCCACTTGGCAGCAGCAGCACAGTCCACGTGGCAGCAACAACATAAGTGGCAACAGTAAATTGTGAGCCTGCTAGGGCTTCCACAAATCCATTTTTGTATAGACTAAAAGAACACAGTCTGTTGGGTAAACCTTATCTACATTCATCTCAGAGTTCTGTGATCAAATTATCTATGCTCATGTACAAACTCAGTCATCGCATTTAGAGGATGAATTATTAATGCTTTGGGGTTTTTGTCCTTAAAAGTTAAAAGGTTTCCCCGTGAAAAATCTTGTGTTCAATTGTGTGGATGTTTGTTTTACTACTGCATATGTTCTACTGCTGTTAAAATCTCTAGCACTATCTCTCTTATAGTCTGCAATTTTTAAAATATCAAAAACATGTTAAATTTCAACATAGTCCCCAACATGTGGGTGACATTCCCTTATTTTGTCTTAATTTAGATTATTTTAGTATTTTACTGTTCTAATTTTAAATTGACAAATTAAGACATGTAGGCTTGATAAAAAATAAATCATGTAATAGGATGGATATAATATCCAATCCAAATTCATTTGTGAATCACAAGACTTGGGATCAAATGATTATTCATCTTTTTCTCTTACTCTATGGGGCTACGATCTGATGCACACCTCTTGGAAGATGTCTTCTTGGTCTTAAATGGTGAAAAGGAGCTGATTTTTTTAGGGTTTCATGCACATACTTGTTGATGCTAGACCTGTTGGACTAACACATGCACAAAAATGTGACCTATTGTCAATTCTTTGCTTATCTTTTGTTAAAAAATGGTAAGTCTTCCTCTACCCTCTGTTGAATGGTGCTGCTAAATGCATTCTTCTTGCTTGGCTAGGGTTTTCTTGTCAATTTTTTGTCAATTTGTATGGTGAAAAACGTCCTCTTGAAGGATTTTTTTGTTGTTTTAGGCCTTGGATCTCTTCTTTTGCCCTAAGTAGGCTCCTACAACAAACCCTAGAGGTTGTTGTGGATGCTCTAGTTTGCAAGTTTAGAGAGAATTGTCAATATTATGCTTATGGTTCACAGGTTAGTATTTGCTAGTATTGGAATAATTCGGACGTGATAAAGGGTCTTCTTTCTCCTTAGAACGAGTTTATTAAGTGTCTTCTAAGCCATTTTAGGGCTAGTACTCGAATTGTTGATAACTACTAGTACTTACTATCTCCTGACAAAACGGATACTAAATGCAATTAGTAACTAAGGTGTTGATGATTAAAGGCTGTTGATTATTGGTGTTCGTTATTGCTAAATGTTGACCATATTCGCTTGCATTTATTTCTTGTACCTTCATCTTGCTAAACACTAAGAGTTAATACGGATGTAATATCCCATATACTAATATTCTATTGTTTCACTATTCTAGGGCTTACTTGTACTCTCAAAATGTGCAAGAATACTGAATAAAAATTTGCATGCAAGGTGCCGAGCCAATGCCCCTAAATTATAGTTAAACTAAGGCAAAGATTTACAGAAAGAAAGTCAGCAGTTACCACTGATAATCAAGCTGATGATACTCCAAAGATAAGATGCATGCATACAAAGTTGAACTGGTGAGGTAATGATGCTTCCTTCCCGGTGTTACCGCCCAACAGTAAGAAACCCTCTCCTCGGTTAAAGGTGACGTTTTTGGGGAAGGAGTTACCTGATCGAGCTGAGATTTTGCCGGGGTGTAGACCTTCCTGTGCCAAAGAGAATGACCAATGCATGCAAATTTTTTGACCCCTCTAAGCTGGCTAGAGAATTGATCCTCCTGTTCGGTGCTCATGCCCCCAGCTACACAGATCTGCTGATAACTGCTCTGGATGAGCAAACTGAGGACTGGTAATCACTCACGGCAGTGGAGTCAGCCTGCCGATGAAGATGAAGTTGTTATGCGGAAGAGGAACTGGGATTCAGAGACCCAGTGAATACTTTGGGGTTTTCCAGCTAAATCCCCAGTTGCACACGTGAACCTGCAAATAGTCTTCATGGTAATGTTGGATCACTGGATACAAACAAATAAGGTGAAAGCTGATGGTGGACCTAAATGGCCTACCCTAGAGAAGACTAGGGCAGATATTTCACTGCCGAACCCTCATTAGCTGAAGAGGTTGTCTTCAACCCCAACTGTTGTTGCTGCTCAAATACTCCAAATCAACGATAATAATAATAGATGCCCTCTTTGGTCCAATAACCATTCTTAAATAGAATAGCATGTACTTTTAGGGTTTGCATGCCACTTTTAGGGTTTACGCTTCACTTTTGCATGCATGCAATTCTAATTTCATGTTGACTTTAAGACTGAAGAAATAAAGCTTGCATGCTCTGCATGCTTTATGAAAATTACTCTGATGGCCCTCTTTACTATACCGATGACTTAATAATACTGAATAATTGTTCTAATATGCTTCCAATAGTAATGTCCTCAGTCAATTCCCTATTTATCAAAACGAAACATTACAGTCCTTCCTCGCCAAAGATTGCTTGTCCTTAAGCAATGCCAACGCAAATCCACAATCAATCAACTAAACCAACTGAATCCGGGGATGATCCTAGGGTCCCAAATTATCCTAGGAGATCTGTAGCACCCTCTGCTCAAAGCACTGCACTGCACGGTACCATCACAAAATGTCCCATGGAAGCCTCCTATAAGTAGAGTGACTAACCACAGTATAAACGAGGTACCATCACAAGAGACCTCCTGAAAGCATCCTCTAGCAATCACTAAATTGCCAGTCATTGTAATCCCAGGGTCCCAAATCAATCTGAGAAATGCAGAGGTCAAAATGCATCCATCACTACCCTGCATAGTATCGACACAAAGAGCATCCTGTAGACTCCCAAGTAACGCCATCAGTAAACACTGTATCCATCCCTCATAAGGTCTCCCACCTGGATCCCAATGCAAACTTGTGCATCTTCCATCCCAAATATCCGAAGGCTCTTGTGGGACTATACCCTTGGCTAGGAATGTCTTCCCAAGAATCGCCCACTCAATAGGACACCAACTCTTAATCTCTCTCCAATCTAACCCCCGAAAAGGACCTTGTCCATAAGCACCATCACAAGGAATAATCCTACCAAGCAGACATTCTTCCCTTCTAATTTCAACTAGAATGCTCATATACTGCCGCCCAATTTCTTGATCCTAGCCAACCTGTAAAAACCATCCTCCATTATGCAAATGTGGACTCAAGGTACTGCAAGCCTTTTCTATGTACTCCTGAAGAGGATTGTTTTGAAATGCAATAGTATGTTTCTTCTGCTGCCCCATCAAAGAATCTAGCTGCTCTTCGATACTAGAAAGCCCGACCGCTGACTCGGTACATACAACTTGAAGAACTGTAAGCTCAACATCTCACTATAATATGGTGTCCTGGAGTATCTTGGTCCTCTCTTTCATTGCTAGAATGCTTTCTTTAACACGTTCAATCTTTCTTTCAGTGACATTCATCTGGGAGGTCTATCACATGCCTGTGTAAACTCTCCCTAACCTCCATGTGTGACTGCCCATTGTCTCGACTGTTGTGCTCATTGCCTTGTACCTCATGTATCTCGCCTGTCATAACTGTTTGGACTCCTGCTGTAGGTGATGAAGAGTGTACCAACTCCAACTCATCACACGGCTTGTCCACAATCTGACCATCTGATGTGCTGGTATTGCTAGACTCATAGGATGGCTCTAATGCTATCTCCTCATGCACATCCTCATCATGTATTGTTAACTCCAAATCAAGCTCACCATCAACCTGTACTTTGGGCTCATCTTTCTCCACTCCTCCAACTATGTTTTTAAGGAAATCTTGATCCAAATCCTTGGGTTGGCTCTAGAACTTGATGGTGTAATAGTCTTGAAAGGACAATGCTACACATACCTCATCAACTAAGGCTAGATATTCCTGATATCGAGGCAAGTGTTGCAGTGTTGCTAACCTCTGCAAATTTCCAGTCAAGATCCTTCTCATTGTCTTCATGTTCTCACAAGATGGCAAAACAAAACCTTTGTTCTACCATACACTTCACCAACATCACTAACATGCATTTGCATGTACAAGCATGCATCAACATGCACCTTTATTCAATTGCTATGTGCCCACAACTGGCAAGGATCATGCTCTGATACCTCTGTAATATCCCATATACTGATATTCTACTGTTTCACTATTCTAGGGCTTACTTGTACTCTCAAAATGTGCAAGAATATTGAATAAAAATTTGCATGCAAGGTGTAGGGCCAATGGCCCTAAATTATAGATAAACTAGGGCAAAGATTTACAAAAAGAAGGTCAACACTTACAACTGATAATCAAGTTGATGATACTCCAGAGATAAGATGCATGCATACAAAGCTGCACTGGTGAGGTATTGATGCTTCCTTCCTGGTGTTACAGCCTAGCAATAAGAAACCCTCTCCTTGGCTCAAGGTGACGTTTTTGGTGAAGGAGTTGCCTGATGGAGCTAAGATTTTGTCGGGGTGTGGATCTTCCCGTGCCGAAGAGAATGACCGATGTATGCAGACTTTTTGACCCCTCTAAGTTGGCTAGCGAATTGATCCTCATGTTTGGTGCTCACGCCCCTAGCTACAAGGATCTGCTAATAACTGCTCTGGATGAGCAAACTGAGGACTGATAATCACTCACGGCAGTGGAGTGACCCTGTTGATGAATATGAAGCTGTTATGCGGAAGAGGAACTGGGATTCAGAGACCCAGTGAATACTTTGGGGTTTTCCAGCTAAATCCCCAGCTGCACACGTGAACCTGCAAACAGACTTCCAGCTAAATCCCCAACTGCACACGTGAACCTGCAAACAGACTTCCTAGGAATGTTGGATCACTGGATACAGACGAATAAGGTGAAAGCTGATGGTGGACCTAAATGGCCTACCCTGAAGGAGACTAGGGTAAATATTTCACTGTCGAACCCTAGTTAGTTGAAGACGTTGTCTTCAACCCCAACTGTTGTTGCTGCTCAAATACTCCAAACCAACAATAATAATAATAATAGATGCCCTCTTTGGTCCAATAACCCTTCTTAAATAGAATAGCATGTACTTTTAGGGTTTGCATGCCACTTTTAGGGTTTACACTTCACTTTTGCATGCATGCAATTCTAATTTCATGTTGACTTTAAGACTGAAGAAATAAAGCTTGCATGCTTTATGATAATAACTCTGATGGCCCTCTTTACTATATTGATGACTTAATAATACTGAATAATTGTTCTAATATGCTCTCGGTAGTAATGTCCTCAGTCAATTCCCTATTTATCAAAACGGAACATTACAACGGAGCCAATCTCTTGAGTCTTGATGCTGGTAAACCACTTGTGAATTACTCTCTAGTTAAAAATACCGATCATTGCTGGTTACTATTGCTAGTTTACAACACTATTAACGTCATTGATTACTGATCTAAACAACTTCAACATTCTCCTTATTGATGATCACTGATATATGCTAGTGTTCATTATCATACTGTTGATGGTTGATGACAGTGCATTATTTCCATGCTAATACATATATGCTATTGATGAATGCCCAATTGAAGTGTTAAAGCTTACTGTTTATTTTGAAATTAGTGCTGGTTACGGTCACTCAGCACTGTCATTCTGATGTCTGTCATAAATTATATGCACATAATCTTGCAATAGTTGGAAATGCTCTTTGATCTTAGAGGATTGACTTGACATATTACATTAATCGCCGTTGTTCATTATTGTGCACTAAAATTTAACTTACAACGACATAGTTGGACACTTTAATGCTTTTATTAAATTGTGACTCCTTACCAAGGCACTGATCTGAACCTAGAGGCATAGAGTGGTTTGGTTGTGCGTTAAAGTTGCTAGCAGCCTGCAGGTAATCTCTGAAGGGCTCTCCCCTTAGTGTGCAATCCCCAAAGAAGTTAGAAGAGCTAGACTGAGGTGACATTGGGTCTAGCCGTCCTCCCTTATGATTGTCAATCATTAGCATGTGCCAAGACTGCTAATTCGACCGGTAACACTCCTATAAAAAAAATATGACCAAGTACATGTAAGCTGACACATAGACCGGTAACCATAATGGATCTTGGATCGTCCAACACTTCCTAGGCCTCTCATCTTTATAGAGAACACAATTCTGTAGGACAATGTTGGGAGACCGACCTCCAGACTTCTACAGGAAGAGTTTCTGACCCTCCCACCAGATTTATTTCGAAAAGAAGAACAACAACAGAGAAGAGAAAACAATTGTTGAGAAAGTGTCAAGCAGATCTTCTGCATTATATGCCTTGGTGTGTACACGATAAGTATGGTTGGAAAGACCATATACTGAATAAAAACAGAAGGATCAGTCGATCCTTTCACTAATCCACCTCTACGATGGATCATTTTAGTAGAGATGGTCAATGTTTCCAATGTATATTTAGAGGACTTGACATCATTGTGGAATGTTTAGAGTATCCATCGAATGGAAATCTTTAGTGTAGGATACGCTCTTGGAAGGTTGGATTCTTTACCAGCTGAAGAACTCCTTGATTATCACAATACAATAAGGTACGCTCGTTTTTTTGGATCTTCATATCTACAAGCATCCATCTGAGGCAAACTACTTCACATGCTCCTTTTACTATTGCTCAATATTCTGCTTCGATCGAAGAAAGGGAAATAACATGTTGCTTCTTGTTGCCATGCAACTGCCCCAGCGCCAAGTCTAAAAACATTGCCTGATGTGGATTTTCTATATAGAATATAAATATAACTACACAACCAAGGTTCTTTGTGTCTGCCATATAGAATGCCAAAATATAATGTTCCTTTCTCCTTTCACATATCGTAGCACTCTTTTTGTTGCTATCCAATGATCTACCTTTGGAGCAGTCATGAATCAGGAGATGTAGCTAACTACAAAACTTAAGTCAAGTCTAGTGGCCGTAAGGTAGATCAAGCTCCCCACTGGTTGCATATAGACTAATTCATTAATTGCCTTATAATCAATCTTGGCCGAAAGTTTCAGCCCTTTTCCCACAAGTGTAGATGATGTTTTGCAATCTACCATCCTAAACCTGTCTGGCAAACTTTTGGCATACTTTGTTTATGAAACAAAAATATGTTTCTCTGTTTGCCAAATTTCTACACCTAAATAGTGATGTAGGAGGCCTATCTATGTCAGACATATCAAAAGCTACACATAAATTAAATTTTACCTGTGATATTGCCCCTGGGTCACTACTAGTGACGATGATGTCATCTACATATATCATCAAAATAATTACATCATATCCAATGCTTTTGACATAAAGATAGGGGTTTGAAGGACTCCATTGTAACCCTTGTTCACCCAAATACTTGTCAATTTTGATGTACCACGCTCTAGTTGCCTACTTCAAGCCTAAGTCAGACAATTCACTGATTCGCCGAACCTCAAAGACGAAACTGAAAACAAGTCTCAAAGAATTCGAATCTCAAACAAATTTGAATTTAAAGGTGAAGTTAATATTAAATTCAGCTACAATTTGACAATGGGTTCCTTTTCAATTTGTTGGTAATTTGTTGATTAACAAAATAAAACCTAACCCATTACCCTACCTACCCCCAGTTCCCCACGCGCAGTATGTTTTCCATTGTTTCACTGTCACAAAAAGAACTGTCTCAACTCAGCTAGCGGCCACCTGTGCCATTTAGTGGAAGACTAGAAAAAACATGAAGTTTGAACTGTGAAACCCAATGACTGTCTCGACTCAACTAGCTGCCGCCTGCAATTTCAATCTTCAAGGCTCAAGCCATTTGCACTTTCTAGTCACAAGACTCACGACTCAGGCTCAAGTCTCACGTAGGGCTCAGGCTCAAGTCTCACATAGGGCCGCAGGCTAAAGCCACTGACTGTAGGTTGAAACCACTAACTATGGACTCATGCAACATGGAGCAGTGAGGAAACAACCTATAGGGCCAACCGTCAAGGGCCAAGTTGCCGACTCCCAAGAGGCAGGCCAATTTCATTCAAGCTAGCTCGAATCTTTGATAGTGGGTATCCACAGACCACAACTAGATCTACACTCTACAGTTAGGGTATGATAAACTTGTACCCTTGCATTTTCTCTCTGCTCTATCATTTCCTTCCTATTTCCTAACCTGGGGGGCAAGCTTCAAATTATATCTTTTGGATACCTATCTCTGAACTTGAGCTTGGTGCTTCTTTCATGTTCTGCAATCTAGAATCCATAGTTTCCTTAATGGCCTGGTTTATGGTTTATTCTTACTCATATGTGTCAATGGGCAATATTTTCATTGAAAGATTCTACTATTTGTGTGTCTTTAACTTTGCTTGTGTGTTTTTCATGTTTATATTGGTGTTAATTTGCTGTAGATTCTTAGGCTTATAACGAAACCAATATTGTTCAATAAGCCTTGTCCTTTATTGGTTCCCTTTTTTGTTTTTTGAATCCTAGGTAGAGTTTAGACCGTAGGCCAATAACTGTTGATTTTCTGAGCAGCATCGAGAGCCCTTCTCTTCGAAGAATGGGACCACCTGGTTCGGGACCACGGTGAAGACTCAACCCAGTGTTGAGTGACCATTCTGTTGAATGGTAGATATCTGGTCTAGGACCATGATATAAACCCAAATCTGCCCTTGGTAGACTCAACCTTGTGTTGAGTAGATATCTGGTCCGGGACCACGATGTAGACCAGTCTGGGACTAGTAGACTCAGCTTAGTTCTGAGTAGCCATTCTCTGGGAGAATGAAGACACTGTAAGCCCTAGACTGGGTCTGGGCATGTGTGTGGCACTTTGACCCTTGATCTATGGGCTTGGTGTGCTTCTCCAAGGATTAGCTACCCTTGGTTAAGTTACCCTAGTACCAGATCTAGGTGTCACACAGTGTGTGAGATAAAAGCATTAATAACTCTCTTGGTTTATAATAAAAAAAAAGGTACCACAGGGGCACTTGGTAAAAGGCCAAAGTCAAAAGTCAAAGGAAAAAAAATATAAGTACCTTTTTGGTAATAGTGAAAGTGAAATTAGGAAAAGAATAAAAATATTATTATTTTTATCTTTCCTAATCTTGTCCACCTAAAAGGACCACAGGTAGAAAACAAAATTAAAGGACTTTTTATAAAAGTCAAAGGAAAAAATAAAAGTACCTTTTTGGTAAAACTGAAAGTGAAATTAGGAAAAGAATAAAAATATTATTATTTTTATTTTTCCTAATTAAAGAAGAACTTCTTATAAAAGTCAAAAGAAAAAATAAAAGTACATTTTTGGTAAAAGTGAAAGTGAAATTAGGAAAAAAATAAAAATATTATTATTTTTATTTTTCCTAATCTTGTCCACTTACAGGTGAACAAAGGCTATAAAAGAAGATCAAGCCTTCTCATTTTTTACACACACTTTTGCTCTCACAGGTGAAAAAGACTATCTTATGTTCAAACCCTCAGCTAGGGTTTTATCAGCAAAGTCTATCTTCCGCATTTTTGCACAACTATCTTCAGCATTCCATTTTTTCGGGTAGTTTTCAGCAGTCTGATATTTTCAAGCAGTTTTTAGCAGTCTGATATTTTCAGGCAGTTTTCAGCAGTCTTATATTTTCGGGCAGGAGAGAGAAAATCTCAGTTTTTCTGAGAAAGCCCTAAATCGGTAATTTTCTGTAATTCTAGAAATTGTGGGTAAAATTATCAGTCTGAGTTTTACTGATGAATTTTACAGTTACTGTGGTCAAAATCCAAATCTGGATTTGAGGAACTTTTTGAAGAATTTCTTAAGCCATCTCATTTACGAGATGAGCTATTAATGCTTTTGGGGTTTTTGTCCTTTGAAGGTTTCCCCAATGAAAAATATTGTGTCCATGTGTGCTGATGTGATGAATGTGTTTTTACTGTACTGCTGATCTATTTATGTTTATCTGCAAATTTTTAAAGTTTATGCTAATGCTAAAAATTCAACAATAACATGATTTAATACTACTTCCATGAAAGACTACAGTGGGCTAGCATACACTGTGTGACGGTCCAAAGTCTTTTGCAGCCACTTTAGAATGAGGGGTTTCCTGCAAGTACAACTGTGCAACTGCATACTCAACTGAGGACTCTAGTTACTTGTAACTTTTAAGTCTGTTTTTTTGTAAATGTTGTACTTGTATTCATGAATAATTTTTATTTCTTTAGTTTTTGTATTTTCATAGTTTATTTAAAATATACAGGTTGTAGGCTAGCTATAGAGGCCTGTACCATAACTTGTAAACAAACCAATCATGCAAAATGAAAAAATAAAAAATATATTTTAAAGACTAAACACGATTTTCATAAACAAACAATCCAGAAACTTTTGCTATGGCGCCTCCAAAATTAACAACAGAAGAATGGAAACATGTTGAGAAACTTGATGGGCCAGGGAAGCATCTAAAATGCAGTTCATGTAACCTTGATTTTGTTAGAACTTTAACAAGAGTGATGGGCCACCTACTCTGTATTAGTAATGATAAAGAAGGTGTTGTTTCTGGCTTCCATAGGGTGTCTGCAGAGCTGAAAGAGGTGCTTGAAAAGAATTATGATAGAATAAAAAAGGTCAAGGCAGTGAAGGAAAACAAAAAACAACACATTGTAAGCATAGCTGCCGCTGAAAGCCAATCTCAGCCAACAAAATCAAGTGGCACAGCGACATTAAACTCTCTTTGGAAGCCTGTACAGAAGCAAGAAGTTGATGACGCTATTGCATACATGTTTTCTGAATCTGTAATCTCATTTACTGTGGCCAGAAGATTTTGGAAAAGAATATGTACCTCCCAGTTCCAAGACCCTAAGGACCACTCTTCTCAAGAAGTCAAAGGAAAGGGTGACAAGCAGATTGGATAAGTTCAAAGAGTCTTGGAAACAAACTGGGTGCACAATTTTATCAAATGGTTGGTCAGATATGTGTCATAGGCCACTCATTAAGGTGTTGGTTTATTACTGTGGAGGGGTATTATTTTTGAAGGTTGTGGATGCAGGAGGGCACAAAAAGATTTCTAAATAAATTTTCAAGATTGTAAAGGAAGCCATTTGAAGTTGGAGAAGAAAATGTGGTCAAACTAGTAACTGACAATGCCTCAAATCGTGTGGGAGCTGGCAAGATGATAATCGATAACTACAAAACAATTTATTGGACCCCTTATGCCGTTCATTGCCTACAGTTATCCTTGCATAACTTAGCAACGTTTCCCTAGATTAATGAGACAGTTCAAAAGGGGAAACAAAATTCTCACTCAATATTTAATCATCACCTCACGTTGAGCTTGTATAGGAAGCAAGCATTTAGATTCTAGAGAGCTATTGACGCCCTATGATAGCAGATTTGCTACATATTACGGTACTCTCAAATGAGTGATTAAGGAAAAGACTAGTGTAAGAGGTGTTATTTGCAGCACCGAGTGGGAAAGCTCCTGCCTTGCAAAAGAATGTAAAGGGAACAAATTGGAACAAATCATTTTAGGCAATTTTTTGGGGAAAATGTTGTAAAGGTTTTAAAAGTATGTGAACCAATTGTTGATATGCTTAAGATGGTTGATAGTAACAACCCTTCTATGGGTTTTGTTTATGAGGGCATGGATCATTGTACAGAAGCTATTGAAAAATACTTTAACAACATGGAAAATGAGTACAAAGAAATATGGGAGGTAATAGATGAAAGATGGAAAATGTTACAGAGTCCTTTGCATGCAGCAGCTTGTTATTTGGACCCAAGATTGTTTGGGTAGAAAGAAATAATGATGCATAAGTCATGAATTGCCTTTATGCAGCTATTGAGCGATTGGTTCTAGATCTAGAAGAATCCAGAAGACTTAGAGAGCAACAACCGGCATACAGGTTAGAAGAGGGCATATTTGGAAGGACTTCTGCCATATTCCTCCAAGACAATGGTGGCAGATTTAAGGATCAGAGGCACCTAAACTGCAATATTTTACAATTCGTATTTTGAGCCAGGGATCAAGTGCCTCTACTTGTGAAGGAATTGGAGTAGCTTTAACCACGTTCAATCCAAAAAGAAACAGATTCCTATCTACACAGTTGGAAGACATTGTTTATGTTTGCGGCATTTTGCAGTTGGCCTTAAGCAGTGTAGCCAAAGATTCATCTAGTTCCTCTCAATGTTTTAAAACTTGGAACAGGGAGTCAAACCGGTTGAGGGTAAACTCAGACCGGAACTGGAACCAATAATGAACCGGAACGGTTTGATTTCAATGAACCGGTCTACTAAAAAATACGAAAAAAATTACAATTTTAATGACAAAAATTATATTTAACATTCCAAGCTATGATTTCACCGGACTTTATCTTCACCTATGATATGGCAACTTAATCTAAACACACATAATATCGTGAATCATGATTCAATCTTGATACGCATCATATGGCAGGTTATGGATGAATATTCTAGAATTATATACTAAATTATAAATATTTGCAAAGGTTGCTTCCCTGGACATTTCTGGCAACTCAATTTGAATTTTGATTATTCCAAATTTCCAACAGCAATCAACTACAGGGATACACATGATTTTCTTATGCCAAAAGATCGGCCAGTTTCTGCTCATTGTCCCAATGACAAAAGAGCGCCAAGAATAGCACTCTTGAATTCCTTTTAACTTCTGCTATTTTCCAGAAAGGCGTACCCAATATGAGTGTCTCTCTATTAACATCAGATTGTTGACTGCATTGGAAAGACGAAGAGAGTTTCAGGCCCCGCGAAGAGAGTTGTCATTGACCGGCTAGTTAGTAATGGACTCGGCCGGTTAGGACCAGTTCGGTCACGAACCGGCCGGTTCAGTGTTCGGGCCGGTTGGTTCGTTACCGAACCGATTCCCCAGCCCGAGTTTTGTACCGATTTAAGGTCCCAGTTTAGCTGATCGATCAGACTGGCCGGTTTCGGTTGTGGCTTGGCCGGTTTTTAAAACATTGGTTCCTCTCACCCATGGTTTCAACTTTTCCCAAGTACAGAAGAAGATGATCTTGGCCTTGATGATGACACTAGTGATGAGACTAGTGTTAATGATGACAGAGATTCAGTTGATGAATTTGATTATCTCAATTTTAATGGCCCATGTGCTCTTGATGGTGTTTATGTTAAACTAGTAGCAACAAGGAAGGTCTTCCTGCATGCATGTGTTTTTGCATGCAGAAGACTTAAATTAAGAAACCAGTTGTATTTAATTTACTTTTCCTAAGTTTACTTTGGAAAATAAATTAAAGTGATCTAAATTAATTTTAGTGAACCACTAGTTAAAGTGAAAGTGAAACTAGGATTTTTGTTTTACCACTAGTTGAAGTGAAAGTAAAATTAGGGTTTTCGCTTTACCTAAAGTTAGAAAAGGGAGATCAATTAATGGAGAGAACACACACACTTGTATTCTGACAAAGACAAGATACAGACAAGGAGAGAAAGTTAGACAGAGGATTTAGCTAAGAAGACGGAGGAGCGAGTAGCAGGATCATCGAGCTTCGTACAGCTGGCTTCGTTCAGCTGGGTCGTACACTCACACAGGAGGGTGTTGAGGTTTAGCTAGGATTTGCCCAGTGATTCTGCCAAGTGCTGCATTCGCCAGGTTTGGGTGAATTTGCAATGATTGTAAAAGTTCCATATTTTCTCATAATAAAATCTATATCTGACTGTTGCACCGGTTTTCCCATCTTGGGTTTTTCCGAGGGTTTCCATACCCAAAATAATAGTGTCAATATCGTGATGTGATGTTGTGAGTTATTTCTCAGTTTTATATTCCGCTACATACTGTAAAAGATATTGATGTGTGGCATACTGTAAAAGATATTGATGTGTGGTTATCAGTTGATATTTTGCATGCACTATTTAGCCCTAGTTGAATATTAAAAGAAAATCTACAGTTGAGCTTTATGATATTACAAGTAGACTAGAAGAATAGAAATTCTAAGCATGTTTTAAATTTTGGGAAGCAATTTCTGGGATTATAAGTAATTGACAATATGAACTTCATTTTAAGTTTGAAATTTGAAAAATATGTTCTTCATTTTGCAATTTGTAGTTGCACTAATGTTTAAACTTTAATTCTGATTATGTTTTAATTTTGTGAAACAATTGTAGGGATTATAAGTAGTGTTCCACCAAGTTTTTGGGACGTGGGAGTGGGAGCAAGGAAATGCACATTAGGGACATGTGGAGACCACCCCTAAAGTTTAGCAAAATTTAGGGGACAAGGGACGTCAAGGTCTTTAAAATTATTAAAAATATATAATTTATATAAATCCCAACTTATTCAAGGTCTTTAAAATTATTAAAAATATATAATTTATATAAATCCCAACTTATTAACATATAAATTCCTCATCCCGTCACCATTTACATACTAAAACTTAAAAGTAAATTCATCACAATAAACACGGTTGTCAATTCATCATGGATTCATGAATCATGTATCATTTGAGTATTTGAATTTCACATTGCTAAATCTTAAATGTATAATACATGCACATATAATACATGCACATCCTCCATTATAAATTTGAACCAAACATAAATAATAGATGAAAATTCAAAATATTAAAATTATAAAATTAAATCATAGACATGTCACATAAACTTGAAGTCTTAAACACCTTCAAATTCAAAGAGTCAAAAAAGTGATGGTTCAAAGACTCAGTTTGAGGTCACCAATGATAGTATCTACTAGAGTCAAAAGTTCAACTGAAAACGGGAAGTTGATTTCACCTCTTCAAGGTGGGTTTGTCAAAGGGAGGCATATCTTGGACAATGTAATTCAAGTATAGGAAGCCATGCATTCAAGCTTTCGAAGGAAGGAGAAGGGCATGCTAATCAAACTTGACATGGCAAATGCATTCGACAAGGTAAAGTTTTCCTTTCTATTCTCAGTTCTTCGTTCTTTTGGCTTTAGCCCTGCCTTTATAAATTTGATAAAAGCATGCATCGATAAACCTTGGATAGCGCCATTAGTAAATGGCAGACCAACAAATTTCTTTCAAGCAACCAGGGGTCTTCGTCAGGGCTGTCCCCTCTGGCCGTTTCTGTATATTCTTATGGCTAATTCTTTAAGTAGAAAACTAACAGCAAGGAAAAATGTTGGGATCATCCCAGGCATAACTTCATCAGTTGGAGTAGAACCTATTAACCATGCCCTATTTGTGGATGATACTTTATTTTTGGGATCTTTAAACATGGCAAGAGTTTTTTCAAACATTATGAATCAGTTCTGCATCATTTCAGGAGCACTTATTAATATTCGAAAGAGTGTTGTGTATTGTTGGAATGTCGATCAATCAACAGTAGAAAACATTTCTCAGATTTTGGGCTTTGAAGGGTTTGCTTCTTGGGACAAGGTTAAATACTTGGGTCCTCCATTGACCCTGGGGCAAAACAATCCTTCTCGCTGGCTGGATATCATTGGCAAGTTAAAAGCTAAGATTGCTTCATGGGGTGGCCACTAGCTGACGAAGGCAAGAAAGCTCATCTTGATAAAGTCCATTCTATCGGCCCTTCCTATCTACCAGTCATCTCTTCTCCTGGCTTCGAAAAAGATCATGGATCAGATATCCAAGCTACTCAAAGACCTTCTTTGGAGAGGTGGGAAAAAAAATCAGAATCGTATGCAATCTGGTTAAATGGGAAATTGTAAGAGGGCCTGTTCTTGAAGGTGGACTGCAAATCAGAGATCCAGGTTTGTCTAATTTAGCTATGGGAGGCAAATTGCTATGGCAATTGTTCTCTAATAAAAAGCACCCAGTGAGCCAAATTTTCTGGAAAAAATATCTTCATGGAGGAACTCTAAGAAATTTTCAATTGGCAAATACTCCAAAA
Source organism: Pseudotsuga menziesii (assembly GCA_001517045.1). NCBI lineage: Eukaryota > Viridiplantae > Streptophyta > Pinopsida > Pinales > Pinaceae > Pseudotsuga > Pseudotsuga menziesii. The sequence goes on from LPNX010775138.1 coordinate 808,101, forward strand.
GGCTCTAATATCTGGAATTTATGCGGAAGATGTATTGAATTTTTTTCATAGCATTTATATAGAATTCCAGGAAACGGTAGACAAACGTTTATGTGGGAAGATAAAATTCTAGGGAACGCTCCTCTAAATACAGATGTAACATTCAATGAGCTTATGAGTTGGTTAGTCAACAAAGATCTCCATTGTTTATTTGATTTCATCTCCTGGGATTGCAAGGGAAATTGGGAGGCGTGGTCCTTTCCCAAAATGGTAGATCGTGCTCCTCATTTGCTTGCTCAGCGGAATTCGCTACTTAAGAAATTATCTGGAATGGCTCCAATTCATAATTCTTGCAAGGACACATGGGGATGGGGACCCACACGCGTTTACTTTGTTGCTGAAGAGTTCAATATTTTGCAGAAATTGCAGGCCTATATTCTACCCTCTAGCTCTCTTGAGGCATCTTGTTGGAAGATGGTATGTAGTTCACACAGCATTCCAAAAGTAATATTTTTTACTTGGACCATTATGCACCAGAGAGTCTTAACAGGCGAAAATTTATTAAAACGAGGCTTCTTTGGCCCTTATAGATGTTGCTTCTTCCTTCAAACTGCCAAGACCTCACCTCATATCTTTGTTGGGTGTGTTTTTGCTCAGGAAGTTTGGGCTCATTTTATGAGTGGGTTGCCTTCCTATGCTCCTCTAAATTAAGACCCTGTCATTCTTTTTAAAAGCTGGCAGTCAAGGTATCCAGACTCTTCAACCAGTGTAGCATGGAGAAAAATATGGCAAGCCATTCCCAAATTTGTATGGTGGAAAATTTGGCTGGCAAGAAATGACCTGATTTTTAATAGTAAAGTTCTGAAGCCTGAATAAGTAGCTTTAAAAGCTAAGGATTTTCTTCTAGAAGCAGTTGGAAATCCTCAACTTGACGAAATCAAATTAGAGGTTGAACATATATGGTTGGGATCGAGGCAAGAGGATAAAGTTCAGCTGGGATCGAGGCAAGAGGATAAAGTTCAGCTGGGATCGAGCAAGCCAATTATTAAACCAAATTGGCAAATTAGAATTTCAGAGAAGGAATTTTCAGAATGGTGGCAACTGAAAAATAAAGTCTCAATCTTTTTCGATGAAGCGTCAAAAGGAAATCCGGGGAAAGTTGGAGCAGGGGGTTTGATCTATTACCCTTGGGGAATGCTAGAAACAAGTTTCAGCTGGGGAGTAGGACATCTTTCAAATAACCAAACAGAATTATATGCACTTCTAAAAGCTTGTCAACTTGCAAAGGCAACGGGACACAACAACATTCAAATTTTTGGAGATTCTGAAATCATCATAAAAGCTTTAAATTTTGATTCAAAGTTCAACAATTCAAGTCTGAATGTTACCATGCAAAGGCTGCACTTCATTTTAATTGATTGTGTTTCAGTTACTTATCACATTCTTCGAGATTTAAATAAGCTAGCAGATTTCAAAGCCAATCAGTGATGCCTACCTTCCATAGGAATGATAAGTTTGAATGATGGTCCTAGCTCGATGAATCCTATTCCTTGATGTGGAAAAAAAATTATTAATTTTTCGAAGTTGACTTTTTGGAACAAATATAATTAGGCAAAGGCCCATTCAATTCTTTATCAATAAAAATGAAAAAAAAAATATATATATATATATATATATTAATCGTTTTGGTTAAAAAAAAAATAGTTCAACTGAAAACCAACAATCGATAAAGAACACTAAAAATAAAAGTAGTGAAAAGAAAGTTGAAAGCATCAAAAGAACATCAAGGAGATAGTTCCATGCACTGGTCCTCCCTATGCATCCACTACGTGAAGCAATTACAACTATTGCCGCCTTTCACACACCTGGGGGGGACGTGGCAAAAATCTTCAAGCCACTCGATGTGTCCTTGGGGGCAAGTCTCGAGTCAAGGTTGTCACCTTGTTCTTGACTCCTCCGTTTAGGCTCAACCCCTAACGAAGCCAAGGAGGGTAGACCCTATTAAGTTACTAAGGCAAAATTATTTAGTATGATGATGGTATTAAAGAGTAAGTTTTTTAGGAGTTTTGATTTAACAATTGTAAACAACAAATAACATGATGAGATAATCACAAGTAAGCACAAAATGACACCCAATCACATAGATTGAAAGAAATAAACAGTTGACCAGTGCCTTGAAAATGGAGTCGAAAATAATTAGGAGTGCTTGCAAGTGCTGGAATGAATGTTGTGCAATTGTATCTTGGTACGTTTTAAATTAATGTGAAAATATGAGTAAATTAAGTTAGGCGAGGGGACTCCAAATATACCCAGGGGCTACTTGGAGTATGTCCAAAACTGAACCTTCACGACTACCCGCAAGGAATATGTGGGCTGAATGGAGTCTCTAAGACTGTTGTTCATAATACACCCGAAGGTGTAACAGAGATCAGCGCCTCGAGGTCACTTTTCAGGAGTTCCCGCTTCCTTTGGGTATTTTGCCACCGTTTACGGTTTGATTAAGGCGTTGAATTTTCGCCTGATGGTGGTTGATTGGGAAAAGTGAACACTAATTAAACTAGTCACTCATGTTGCTTTTGATGCAGCTTAACTGATCGAACGAACCGCAGCCAAGTGTAGAGCATACACACCGGAGTCTTGTCAATTTTAGTAAATTTTAAGGGCATGTTCTTGTTAAAAAGAAGACCCTCCAGGAATCTCTTTCGGCCCAAGTGGACCTCAATCGGGAAATCAAGGAGGGGTTAATTTTATCGCTTGCACGTGAAAAAATAACAATGGCAGTAGAATCAGACATACACAACACCGGTTTTCTAATTAGTCCTACCACGCATCTCTTTCCCCTTTCGGATCAATCGAGAAGTCGTGGGGTAAGTAGTATGATTATTTTGAATTCAAAATATGGAATAATGAAAAATGTTATCAAAGTATACAGTCCTGCATAACAAGACTAATCTAGAGCAAAAACAAGAAAAAATGCAAAAAAGTGAAACGGACGCGGATCCCCCCTGGGGGGATGGGGAGTGGGCTCGAAAGAGCCTACTCGAAATGATTCTTTCTTATTAGTATTGGTTACAATATCAGCAAACTAAATTATGCACTTTGGTCCTTGTTATCTGGGATCCAAAGGCTTACAACAAACTTGTAACAAGCTAAACTAAAATCACAGCGGTGGGGGGAGATTCCGGGAAGCTCTGGTTCGCCCAAGAGTCAAAAAACAGGCAGAGTCTCCTTCTCTTTTTTGTTAAACCTACTAAAAAAACAGCGAGCAATTAAAATCAAATGTGCCCAAAAACACTTTAAAAGTGTTTTGGGTCACCACGCTAGTTACCAAAAAAAAACTAAGTAAAAAATTGTTAAAAGGGGCTAATCTAGTTTTGCAAAAAGGAACCAAGGAAAGCAAGCTTTCCTTGGGATCTTGGCTTGCTATTTGGGCAGCCAATGAGATATGCACTTTTCTTGCAGAATTTAAATCTTTAAAGAACGAAAAAAGAAACTACCTTATGAGCAAGCTTTAGATCTATGATTTAGCTACTTGCAAAAAAAGAAATTTCTACACCTAGATCTATCTTTATGAAATGATATTCTTTATGAAATTACAAATCTAAGCAACAAGACTCTTATGAACTAGATCTAACAATATATAATCAATTCTTAGAACTAGATCTGATCATAAGAGGAAGAAATAGGTAACCGGAAGATTGATTTTAATAGAAAGGAGGAAGAGAAGGGGAAAGGCCCGTTGTTGGATGGATCTGCAATGGAAACTTGTTAGTGGAATACAGAGGGGCAATGCCTTCACAAAAATGTTGGATGTACAGTGAAGTCAAACTAGATCCACGGCTCGTCCAATCCTTGCTATCTGAAAGCTAAACACACAATCCTGCACGAAACCTCATGAGATCTAGATATATATATGAAAAAGAGACAAAAATTACATGCAAATAAACTTATTAAACATGTATAATCTAGATCTTCAAACATATATGCTATGAGATACAGAAAAACAGGTAACCTTACTTGCCCAACTATACTCCTATTGATTCAGCTGAATCGTTCAAGCCAGACAGGGTTCAGATGCAGAAATTGAGAGAAAAACCGGCAACATCAATAGCCGCAAGACAATGCTTATTCCACAGACATGAGAGCATTACACCATTTGGCCTCCAAAGCTTCTTTATTCCAACAATCAAAAGATTACAACAGTATTACAATAGCAAGCCCTTCAATCCAACTCTAACTGGCTTGGAAGAGGAAATGGCTGCTTTATTTATAGCAAAAACAGGAAATCTAGCCCAGGGGGGGGCGCAATTCCCAAGGAGAGAGAGACTGGGGCTGCATGTGGAGTGAATTTGAGCCTGATCTGAGTCTATCTGAGTCTGATCTGAGTCTCACTAAGTGCAATTGTCAATCGAAGGGCTGATCTGCCTAACACCTCAACCTGCTAACTGAAGCATCCACCAAAGTTCATCTAGATGAGCCCACACGTGTGGAGGAGAGAGGGAGGGCACAATTCCCAAGATTGCATGCATTAATGTACCCTCTGTTCAGTCCAGATCAGCCCCTTCTGTCAAGGAATGGTCAGATCCAGTCAATCCCAAGCTGATGAGACTGATTTCAGTCAAATCGGAGCAAATCCCAATGCTTTAGAATTTTGAATTTTCTCCATTATTTAATTAATTTATCAATTAAATAATCAATATTTGATTTTTAGGGATTTTTTACCTGAGTGATGGACAAATCACTCAGAACTTAGAAAAAGTGGGTTTATGGGTTTACATGGTGCTCTTAGCTTGAAAATGAGCACCCCCATGACTGAAACTGATTTCCAAGCCCACTTTTATTACAAAACCAATTTTTCCAATTAGACTATTAAAAAATAGCCTAAGTTTTGTGGAAAAATTAAAATTAAAAAAAATTAAAAAATTAAAAAAAAAAAAAACTAGGGAGACTTAGACATGTTCATATGACTCGACCATAATGCCTAGCATGTTTATACATTGACACATAGACTCTAATAACCTCAATAGGCCTAAATGCCAAGCCGGCCACCCCAACTTTAGAGGTATTGAGTGAAAAACTCAAAAATTATTAGTCGTTTATTCAACAACCAATAATAACTAAGGGAAAAAACACCCTGGGGCTGATCGGATTGACAAATAAAGTCTAAGAGACCGAGTCTTTTACAAACACTATCATGCTAGAACATTTTATTACAACTCCCCCACGGGGTATGAACATGTGATATAGTACAACAAGCACTTCCCAGAAGCAATTCGGAAGGTCTTCTGAAGTTCGAACAAATCATCTTTGTCCGGTTCACCAGGCTCACTTGATAAAAAACCACTAATTACAACTTAGGTGGTAACAACGACCATCAATGAAAAGGTCACTATCTAAGTCAGAGTCACTCTCACCAATGGCACACCAACCAAACCATGTTTTTTTTGTTTTCTAAGTTATTAAAAAATAAATTTAAAATCGTGTGTGGGCGCCTAGGTATTCCCCTTTTCGTGAGGGAATTCCCAAATGCCCCCCACCTATCTGGGTCATTCCTTGTGCGTTTCCTCATGTTTTTGGGAAAAGGGGACATGGGAAAACATTTCCCACGGAGTCTCCAAGCCCCTACAGCATGGGTAACAAGGGGAGCATGCCCCCAACCCCAGGGGACGCGTCCTCGTGGAACACTAATTATAAGTATTTGATAATGCATTATGGGCATCCTCTTAAAATCCAAAGTTTAAAGAATATGTTCCACTCAAATTCATTGTTTATTGATCATGGTTTTTAGTCATAAATGTTTATTGATGTATTTTTTTATTATTTCGAAGTATATTTCATTTTCAAGTTTATATATATATATATATATATATATATATATATATATATATATATATATAATCAAATCAAATGGTTTCCGAACTCGAATGTGAATTTGAACCATGTGACTTCGCTACAAACCATAAGACGGGGGTTATGGGCCTACACAACAAGGGCACACTCACCAAGACAATTATCGAGCCTATATATCAAGTTTTACTTGGTCGACCTACTATACAATAATGAAACAAAATATGGTCTTAACCATAATTCCAAGAACATAATGATATATATGAAGGGGTTGTGGTCAAATATACAGATTACACCAATAATTCCAACAAAGATGGTATAGATATAACAAATGGACAAAACTCCAAGAACATGCGCTTGACAACAATGGTAGGAGGAACTCAAATATTAGATCCTGCAATGATGGCCATTAAATATTTAGTCATTGATTCTCTTTCTTTGGAAGAGATTTATGAAACAATGGATAGCATAATAGAAAAAATTAGAATTGCAATTTAAAAGCCTATAAATCCTAATGGAAAAGTTAATTGTAAGATAAATGTTATTCTGTTGAATTTTAGCATTTGCATATATTCTTTAATTTTGCAAACTGTAAGATAGATAACAATAAGACAAGTGCAGTAGATAAACAATTATCAACACACATGAACACCAAATGTTTTCACGATGAAACCTTTAAAGGACAAAAACTCCAAAAGCATTAGTAATTCATCCCTTAAATGAGATGAATGGGTTTGTAAAAGAATCTCAGAATTTGAGATGAATGTTCTCCAAAATTTTGTCAAACCCTGACAGGCTAAACAATTTGTCAAAATTTGTTGTAAAGACAAAGTTCACAAGAAATGCAGATTAGGGCTAACTGCCCAAACATTCTTCTTGCTGCCCAAAGTCTGTTCTAGACTTCTCTTGCTGCTGCCCAAGCCTGTTCTAGACTGCCCAAATTCATGGTGGCTGCCCAGATGCTGCTCGAACCAATTCTAGTGTTGCCCAGATGCCCTTTCCTGCTACCCGAATCCTTCTTTCCTGTTGCCTGGATGTTTTGTGTTGTTGCTGTGATGTGAACTAGTGATGCCCTAGCTCTTCGTGGGCAATTTAAGGTTGCCCATGATGGAGAGCAAGCAAACCGAGGTCAGGGTAATACTGCCCGTGATGAAGAACAATATGTCCAAGAGTAGAAGGGTGTTGCCCGAGATGTGGAGAGGCAGCCCGAGAGGAAAGATGCTGACCAAGGTAAATTGCAGGCTGCCCGAAGTTCTGTGGTGATTACCCGAGGCCTGTAACACCCTGCACGAAATGACTTGTAACAACCTGCATGAAATGGCTTGTAACAGCTTGCACGAAATGGCATGTAACAGCCTGCCCTAGCCCTGCTCTTCTTCCCCTCCTGCTAGCCGTGAAGAGTAAGGTGTGAAGAATGTACTGGAGGTATGCCCTAGCTCTTTAGGGTTGTTGTTGCTGACTGTGAGTGGGAAGAGTCATGCCTTAGCTAGTTAGCCACCATGTTAGGGCTAATAAAAGGAACCATGTAAATACTTCACTAAAACCAGCGAAATCTTCAAGGAAGCAGTCCAAGCGTTGATGATGAAGTGTGTCAAACGAAATGCAAGTGACCTTCATTTATATCCTTTCACTCACTTTAAGTGGTCCTTGTAGATAGGAATATAATATTAGATTTTAATCTTTTACCTTTTTTACTTTTAACTTTAGTGGTACTAAAGATCTTTTTGTATTTCCACTTTGACTTCTTAGTGGTACAAGAGTCCTTATGTATTTTGACTTTAGCCTCTTGATCTTCTTCAAGGGTCCTGTGGTCAATGCAAGTGGTCATAGGGGTCCTTCATGCCCACTCAAAGTACATCATCATAAATAGGGAGAATTACTAATGCTTTTATCTCGAACTCCTTGTACCACCAAGATAGGGTACTAGGTGTCTAAACTAGGGGTAGCTAATCCCTGGAGAAGATCACAAGGTCCACAGATCAAGGATGGGAGTACCTCACATGCCCAGACGCGGTCAAGGGCTTATAGTGATGTCCTGGTAACTGACCAGGTGTAATGTCCCACTCTAACTAAGCATCCAAAACACGCGCTAACCTACTTAATTCCCATAGGTTTGAGCAGGTACTGCATGAGAGGGAATTGACTAAGGGCATTTGATACTTAGAGAAGAACAGGACAGCAGCAATTAGAATTGCATGCATGCAAATGCGAAACATAAACGCTAAAAGTGACATGCGAACCATAAAAGCGCATGAAGTTCTATGTAAGAGGATTATTAAACTAAAGAGACTATTTATTCTTAAGTTGATTGATTTTGGAGTTTTGAGCAGTAACATGAAAGTTTTTGAAAGTTTCCCCAATCTAGTTTCAAGCATTTTGGCTTCTCTGCATGGTTTAATGCCCAACCCTTTCAATGCATAAATTTAACAAAATTTAACCTGACTGAAACACATGAGGAACTTTTTCTCAATTTTAAACAAATTCAGAAATTTTCTTTTGAACTAAAATTTCAGACATTTACACACATGAAAATTAACACGCTTGTTTTTTACCAATGGTCCAGGACAAAACCCTTAAGGGAAAACCTGCTTTCTGAGTGAGAGAGATTTTATTTTCTTCAGTAAAAATTACAAAAATAAAATCAACAATACTTATCAGATTTCTGTCTCGAAATTTGAACCCACTGCTGAAATTTTTTACCTCGAAATTCATGCCAAATCTTCCTTGGAAAACGTACCCAAAATTGTATGTACGAACAAAAATTAAATGCAGCTTGTACCCTCGATTTCTGTGCCTAAAACCCTTCTCGAAAACTGTGTCGAACATCTTTGAAATTAATGCAAACCGTACTGCCTCGAACTGTGTGCCAATCTGTACTGTACAGACAGAAATTTAATGTAGGCCGTACTGTTGTACATAAATGTCAGACTGCCTCGAAATCTGTGCCAGACCGTACTGTTGTATAGATTCTCGATTTTTGTGCCTCTTCTCGATTTTTGTGATGTCTTCTCGATTTCTGTTCAGCCCTCTTAAATTCTATGCTGCTCCTCGATTTCTGTGCTGGAGAATGTCTTCTCTCTCCTGGTTAAGAATTCTCTCCAAAACCCTCACTCTTCTTTTCTTCTCTCTCTTCTAAAATCTCTTCTGAAGATGAACACAATGAATGAACTTTTGCCTTGCCCTAGCCTTTTTGTTCTTGGTAACTTCCATGTCAATCTAACGGTCAAGATTAGATTAGATGAAGGGTTCACATTAAATGCTCCATTAAAAAAATAATTAAATGACATTTAGTGCACTCATGTCATTTAATAAAGTTGAGCAACCCCTTTTTTTATTTAATCACTCAATTAACTTATTAAATGTGAACTTGGGAAAATACCAACACTTAACTTTTTAATAAAGTCACTTTAAAAATATAAAGTGCTTCTCACTTCATTAAATGCACAAAATGACTAGGAGTCACATTTAAGTGTATGTGTCCAACCCAAGGCAAAACTAGGTGGACAAACACTTCCTAGGTAACTTTTCAACATTTTCTCTTACCGAGGAAAGTGTTTTTCACCACTCCCAACTTATCTTTGAAGTAGACATGCTTCCCTCTACCCAAAGCCTTCGTGAGAATGTCATCCACCTGCTCATCTGTAGAAACATACTGCAACCGAACAGCCCCTCTCTGAACATAGTCCCTGAAGAAATGATATCTAATCTCAATGTGCTTCAACCTGTCATGAAATACCGGGTTCTCAGAGAGCTTGATGCAACTCTGATTATCACATTGTATAACTATGGGACTCAACTCCATATCAAACAAATCCACCATCAACTTGTGAAGCCACAAGGCCTCACAACTGGCTTGACTGGCTGCCATATGCTCGGCCTTAGCAGAACTCAATGCCACAAACTTTTGCTTCCTGCTGAACCCCGACACAACTGCCGAACCCAAGCTGAAGAACCAACCGGAAGTGCTCTTCCAGTCCGAAACACTACCTGCCCAATCTGAATCTATATTGCCAACCAACCCCACTCCACCACATCTCCTATAATCCAATCCATAATCAGCTATACCTGCAAGATATCTCAAGATGTGTTTTGCAGCAGTCCAATGCACTCTCCTAGGCTCCACCATGAACTGACTGAGGGTGTTCACTACAAAACTCATATCTAGTCTGGTGTTGACCAAATATATCTACGAACCAATCAACTGACGATATAAGGTAAGGTCCACCAACTCTCCCTCTGAAGCATGAAGCTTTTCCCAGTTGGTGATCATGGGTGTCGATATAAATCTACAATCTGTCATCTAAAATCTCTTCAGAACATCTGCAGCATATTTTCCTTGTCCCAAAAAAACATGTCCATCCTCTTGCCAAACCTCCACCCCCAAACAATAATGCATCAATCCAAGGTCTGTCATCTCGAACTCTGAAGCAAGATCCTTCTTGCATGCATCAATCAGGTGCTCTCCCCAAGTAATGAACAAGTCATCAACATATAGCAGAAGAATAAGTGGAACACCACCAACCACAATGTAGTATAGGTTGGGATCTGCTTCACTCTTCTGAAACCCAATCGAAAGCAAATAGGTATCGATCCTGGAATACCAAGCCCGAGGGGCTTGTTTCAAACCATACAAGGCCTTTTTCAACCTGCAAACATGAGAATCTCTCTAACACACCTCAAAGCCCTATGGCTGCTCTAAATACACCTCCTCCTGTAGAAAACCATTAAGAAAAGCGGTTTTCACATCCATTTGATGGATTTTCCAACCCATCTCTACCACGACGGAGATCACTGCCTTGATCGAAGAAAATATGGCCATTGGTGCAAATGTCTCATCATAGTCAACTCCCTCGACCTGTGAGAAACCACGTGCAACAAAACGAGCTTTGAACTTCTCAATACTGCCATCTGCAGCATGCTTTATCTTGTAAAGCCATTTGGAAGACACAACTGACTTCCCTTCTGGTCTTGGAACCACTTCCCACACCCCATTCTTCATGATGGAGTTGTACTCCTCCATCATGGCATCTCTCCATACCTGGTGTGCAGAAGCCTCCTCATAAGTATCAAGATCAGTGTCACGCAAGCTAGTCACTTGTGCCATATAGCTAGAAAATCTCTTAAGTGCCCTGCTCTCCCTAACCTCTCTCTTGGGCCGTCCAACTGACTCCTCTGCTTCATTCATCAACTCCTTGAGCCAACTTGGCTTTCTCTTCCTGGAGGAAGCATCCTGTCTCAAACTCTCCTCAACCTCCTCATCAGACATCTGTCTCCTTGAAGAAGTACCAACAATCTGAGAACCTGTCCCTGGTGAACCTGTACCTGTACCACTCGAACCCAAATCACCTGAAGGTGTCATCTGTGAACCTATGATCCGTGAACCTATCCCTATACCAGATGTAGCTGTGGACTGAGCCCCTGTAACTGAAGAACCTATAACCTGTGACCCAGTCACACCTGAAACCGGAGACCCTGAAATCTAACTCGCTAAACTCTGTGCAATCACCTATGTAGTACCCTGCTGATCCTCCTTCTCAGAATCAAGAGATCTCTTGAAGGCTTTCTCCTCCTCAAACTTCACCTCCCTTCTCACCACAACTTTCCTCTATGCAGGAAGGTATATGCGAAAAGCCTTCAATGTCTCATCATAAGCAACAAAAATACCACGCTCACCTGTAGACTCCAACTTTGTCCTCTTCTCAAAAGGGACATGAGAGTATGTAAGGCAACCAAAAATCCGAAAGTGACCTATCTCAGGCACTTTCCCTATGAATGTCTCCTCAAGAATTTTACTCCCCAATGCACGGTGAGGACTCCTGTTGAGAAAATAAACAGCAGTACTACAGGCCTCTGCCCATAGAAAGAAAGGAAGACTCTGATCATGTGGCATGGCTCTAGTTGCACCCATTATAGAACAGTTCTTCCTTTCAGCCACTCCATTCTGCTGTGGAGTGTAAGGAACAATCAACTACCTCTTTATCCCCTCCTGTCAACAATACTCATCAAAAGCACGAGAAGTATACTCACCTCCATTGTCTAACCGAAGTACCTTGATCTTCTTTCCTGCCTGGTTCTCCACAAGAGCTTTGAACTCTTGGAACCGAAGCAAGACTTCATCTGATCTCTTGCTTCTACGGAAATAGATTCAAGTCTTCCTGGAAAAGTCATCAATGAAAGTGATGTAATACTCATATCCTGTCAAAGAGGCAAATGACATGGGACCACACAGATCTGAATGAATCAACTAAAGCACTCCCTTTGATTTGGAATCGCTGCTTGGAAAAGCAGTCTTGGTGTACTTTCCCAAAGCACACCCTCTACACACACCACTCAACTCTATTCTAAAATCTGGCATACATGTCATCATATCTCTCAGCATCCTCAAAGCTAGATGGTGGAGATGGGCCATCCCCCTGTGCCATTCCTCACACAACTCATTGTTGCTCTCTGTGTGACAGTGCGTGATGTGGCTCGAAGAGAAGCTTGTACAGTTTCCCGCATCTGACTCCAATCACCCGCGATTCAAATGGACCTGCTGCCTTGGGAAAGATGTGAACTTTCCCATCAAGAACATATACACCAAAGCCTCTATCCTCAATCATGGAAACTTAAACAAGGTTCTTCTTGAGCCCAGGGACATACAACACATCCCTCAAATACATAGGTTGCATGGACTCCCTCTCAAAGTGGACAGTGCCTCGCCCAACTGCACTCACCATTGTGTCATCCCCCAATACAACCTCCATCTCCAAGTCTGACTCTGACATCTCTATGAACATATCGCGATCACCTGTCATATGCTGGAAGCTCCACTATCAATGTACCAAGTGGAGGAAGTAGTGGTGGCACTCAAGGAATGCCCAACAATCATGGAATGCTCCATGTGGTCCTCAAAATCCCTGATGTTGATAGAAGATGCTCTCTCAACACCAACACCTGCAAAGAGAGAAAAATCTCTCTCAAATCTCACTGCAAACTCATCAATCTTTGTTGTAGCTGCAGTTTGTTGCTTCTTTTTCTTCTTGTTAGGACACTGTCCAGCATAGTGTCCCATCTTCTGACATACAAAGCATTTCACTTTGCTCACGTCCTTCTTCTCTCCATCATGTTATTTGACTCCCTCCTTGGAACCCTTCTTGAACTTCTTCTTCTTCTTGCCCTTCGTTGCTAAAGCAACATTCTCCTCAGCATCCCTCTGATGTGATGAGCTGCCCTGTATGAAGCCTCTTCGTATCTCCTCTTGTGTGAGACCATCCCACAATCGATCCCATGTGGGTATGTTCTCCCTCCCAATAATGGTCTGAACAAATACGGTCCACTGCTGTGACACTCCATTTAGTGTTGAACACACCATCTCAGGAATGCCTACCACCTATCCTACAGCTGCTAGCTCATCTCTTACCTGTGTGATCTTGGTAAGATATGATGCCATGCCTTCACCTTTACCCATGCGTACACTCTTCAACTTCTCTCTCAATACCATCTTCCTGTTTTCATTGGAACTCTGATAAAGATTTATCAAAGTTGTCCACATCTGAAATGCATGGTCTTTGGCTGAAATGTGAGGGATCACATGATCCTTCACTACATCAAGAATGACTCTTCTTGCCCTCACATCCCTCTTCATAAACGTTGCCTTATATGTTACATCAGCAGGTACTACTACAAGATTTGTTGTTGTCCCATGCACTATGACCCATAGTTCATTCTCTTCAAGAATCAAACTAATTCTAACCTTCCAAGGGCTAAAATTTGCAGCCCCTTCTAATCTATCTTCCACTCTAAGACCGAAAACCATGACTGCAACCTCTAACCTCAAGCAAGTTGTTCAAGACTTCTTTTCTTCAAACCCCAATTTCTGAATGTTTAAAAATTTTGAATCTTTAATGCCGCTCATGAAAGTTTTTGAAAATTTTCCCAACCCGGTTTCAAGCCTTTTGGCTTCTCTGCATGGTTTAATGCCCAACGCTTTCAATGCATAAATTTTAACAAAATTTAACTTCACTGAAACACATGAGGAACTTTTTCTCAATTTTAAACAAATTCGGAAATTTTCTTTTGAACTGGAAATTTTAGACATTTACACACATGAAAATTAACACGCTTGTTTTTACCAATGGTCCAAGACAAAACCCCTAAGGGAAAACCTGTTTTCTGAGTGAGAGAGATTTTATTGTCTTCAGTAAAAATTACAGAAATGAAATCAACAGTACTTATCAGATTTCTGTCTTGAAATTTGATCCCACTGCTGAAAATTTCGACCTCAAAATTCATGCCAAATCTTCCTTGGAAAACGTGCCCAAAATTGTATGTACAAACAAAAATTAAATGTAGCTCGTACCCTCGATTTATGTGCCTGAAACCCTTCTCGAAACTGTGTTGAACCTCTTTGAAATTAATGCAGACCGTACTGCCCCAAACTGTGTGCCAATCCGTACTGTATGGACGAAAATTTAATGCACGTTGTACTATTGTACAGAAATGTCTGATCGCCTCGAAATCTGTGCCAGACCATACTGTTGTACGAATTCTCGAAAACTATGCCTTTTCTTAATTTCTGTGCCTCTTCTCGATTTCTATGTTGTCTTCTCGATTTCTGTGCTAACCTCTTAAATTCTATGCTGCTCCTCGATTTATGTGCTGGAGAATGTATTTTCTCTCCTAGTTAAGAATTCTCTCCAAAACCCTCACTCTTCTTTTCTTCTCTCTCTCCAAAAATCTCTTTTGAAGATGAACACAATGAATGAACTTCTGCCTTGCCCTAGCCTTTTTGTTCTTGGTAACTTCTCTGTCAATCTAACGGTCAAGATTAGATTAGATGAAGGGTTCACATTAAATGTTCCATTAAAAATATTATTAAATGACATTTAGTGCACTCATGTCATTTAATAAAGTTGAGCAACCCCTTTTTCTATTTAATCACTCACTTAACTTATTTAATGTGAACTTAGGAAAATACCAACACTTGGCTTTTTAATAAAGTCACTCTAAAAATATAACGTGCTTCTCACTTCATTATATGCACAAAATGACTAGGAGTCACATTTACGTGTCCTTGTACACCCCAAGGCAAAACAAAGTGGACAAACACTTCCTAGGTAACTTTTCAACATAGCGCAACGTGCAGCCGCGGCAGTTGAGGTTGGAGACAATGTCTTTAGCTAGCGAGGGTTCGGCAGTGAGATATCTGCCCTAGTCTCTTATTGGGATAGATCATCCAGGTTTATCCACAGGATTCATCATATACTTCAGTATCCAGAGATCCAGCACACTCCAAAGGGTTATTGGTAGATCCACGTTTTGCAATCGGAAGTAGCTAGGAAACCACAGAAGGATTCGCTGGGACCACAAAACCCAGTCTTTCCTCCGCATATCAGTTTCCTCTTTCTCAGCAAGCCTATCCTACGGCATACAGTGATTATCAGCCATCAGTTTGCTCATCTGGAGCAGCTATTAGCAAACAGAGAGCTTGGGGGGCGTGAGCAGCAGAACCACAGATCAATTCGCTAGGGCACTTAGAGGCTACCAAACCTCTACATGTGACTGTCCATCTCTTCGACATCAGCAGACGAACAAGCCCACAAAGTTTCAACCTGATCTGACCTCTCTTCCTCCAAAAACATCACCTTCAGTCTGAGGGGTGCACACATGTGTAGTTGGGCGTCAACAGCAAGAGGGCAGCTCTGATACTTCATCTCTTCAGCACCTGATGCATGCAGCCTATCTCAGGAGTATTATCAACCATTATCAGTGGTAAGTGTTAAATTCCTTTCTAAAAACCCTAACCCTAATTCAGCTATATTTTAGGGGATTTTTGCATGGCAAGTTTGCATGCACAGTAATTCTGTGTTTTTGCATAAGATTGAGTGTACGGGTTAGCATTATACATCGTAGCAGTAGAATATCAGTATTTGGGATATTACACCAGGTGCCTCAGCCCTAGGCTGCATCAATTGACTCAATGTCAAATACTTGGTAACTGACCAAGCGCCTCCATTCTCCTGAAGAATGGCCCTCAGCCCTAGGCTGAGTCCCCCAGTCCTACACTGGTTCATCTTCATGGTAACTGACCAAGTGCCTCCATTCAAAGAATGGCCACTCAGCTCTAGGCTGAGTTCCCCCAAGAGCTGGACTGGTCCCACTTCCTGGTAACTGACCAGGTGCCTCCATTCAAAGAATGGCCACTTAGCTCTAGGTTGAGTTCCCCCAGTGTTGGACTCATTCCACTTCCTGGTAACTAACCAAGTGCCTCCATTCAAGGAATGGCCACTCAGCTCTAGGCTGAGTTCCCCCGGTGCTAAACTAGTTCCTCTCCTTGGTAACTGACCAGGTGCCTCCATTCTCCAAGAGAATGGCTCTCGATGATGCTTTAGGAAAAATCAGCATATTCTTCATGTGAGGTGGAGTAAATTGACCTCTTCTTTGCATATGGAATCCTATGCTTTGAATCCTAAAATGTATGAAAATAGGCCTAGTAGGATCCCACCTATAGAAGATGCAAAGTTTAAGCAAGAATTCGTGGAAGCTTTGTAAAATATGTATCATATAGAATAAGCCAGTTTGTATAAAAAACAGTTTATTTTCTTGCTTTGTTGAGAAATGAGTTTGGGTTAAATTTGGCACAAAAAGATAGAGCAACAATGGCCTAGTCAAGCCCAACTGGTTGGTAGATGATGCGTAGAGATTAAGCTCCAGATCCAGCATTTGGCTATTACATTGTTGTTGCAGGCTACTAGCTTCTCTGCATATGAGATGAACTGGAGCACATATTCCTTTGTTCACTCAATGAGGAGGAACAGGTTAGTTGCAAAGAGGTTAGAAAATTTGGTTTACAACAGCAGCCCACAACTATTGGAGAATGAGCCAACTTATTTACCGGGTTCAGTAGTTCATTGGGATGTTGATGTAGAGAATGCATGGCAGCTTGATGAGGAGTGCGAGATTTGACCAAAAAAGAGATGGACTGTCTGATATTGCCCACCTGCCGATATAGGACAAAGCACATGAGCCACTGCCATTGGAAAATAATAATGATCTAGGTCGTGATGCACCACCTGGTAGTTGCAAAGCATGTGATGATTGAGCCATGATGTTGCCATTAGGCATTTTGACTTGTATGGTTTTGTATCTGAAACCCTTACATATATGTATTATGAACGTTGAACAATGAATGTTGAGTTAAGATTTTGTCTTTACAGTGATTTTTTCTTCGCCTCTGCATTAATGTTCAATTTATAAATCGTGTTTTGTATTTGTATTAATTTATGTCTAAATGGATCATGAGTTTGATAGATAGATAATGAATCTTACATGAAAAATCCTCCAGACTGTTTTATGGTCTTCTCCCGATGTGTTTCCTAAGAACTCTACCCTAGTTTGCAATATCTTTTAGACCCATGACATGCCCATTTCTACAAACCCATTTCCTGTTTTCCTGTATTTTCTAGAGACACATACATTAAAGTGATAATGATAATAATGTGACATTTTAATCATTTTGACCGCTTTTGGCCATATATGGGACCTTCATTGTATTAGAAAAATTATCTCTGCGTGGATAGGTTCAAGTCAATGTAGATATACGACAGCGGAGGCCTCGTGTGCTTGGATTCATAACTGATTGCCTGGGTGGTTTTGCTGCAGACGAGGTCCTCTGTCCCACTCTACTCCACTTCATTTCATTATGATTTGCACCCAGCAGATGTGGTGGTTACTAGGGAGGATATTTGGCTTACAGCTCGAGATAGAAAATGAGAAGAAAGCCAAATAAAAATAAAAACCCCTGGACTGGGTTGGGTTTTCTCCATGGAAAAAAAAAAGCCCCAGGTATTAGGTAGTAAATAGATAGAGTTGAAAACTTACAGTAGCGTGGCATCGCGAATAGACCCGTTGAGATGAGCGTGAAGCTCAACCTTCGGAAGACAACGGCACCACTCTTTCAACTCCTCCGCCATACCTGCGCCTTGCATGCTTTGCCTTTGCCCTTGCACTTACCCTTGCCCTTGCCCTTGCCCTCTACTTACTTCCTGCTCTCCTCGTCGTCGTATGCTGCAGTGAGTTGAGTGAGCATCTCATTGGGTGTAGCCTCTTACATGTTATATGCCCTGCCCTGTAAAAGGCTCAGTTATCTCTTTATATAACCATGGTGATGATGGCATTTCAAACAATCCCGTGCTATGTCTCTCTTTAATGTTCTTTGACCGGATGCGTACCAGTTGCCCGTAGGATAAAAGAAAACCATTTGACCGGACGCGTACCAGTTGTCCGTAGGATAAAAGAAACTAAGACGCCCAACTTTTCTGGATTTTAAAACTACCAGAACGCCGAAATTGCAATCTGACCACTCTAAATTATGATTTCAACCATAATTTGTCCGCCGGGTTCGGGCAGATTAACTGCTACAAGTTGTGGAATCCGTTCAGTGGATAGGAGACTTTTAAGTGCTGGAAACTATTGTTTAAAGAATTATTGCAACTTTTTAACCTTGTGCATTTAGTCAAAATAATAAAAGTTTTGTCTTAGTTTAAGGTAAGAGGGTCTCATTATGTTTTTACAATCATTTATTTTGATCGGGTCTCGACTCTCTGTTCAAGGGCATTGATTGGACGGCTTGAGTATTGCAAGATGGATAAGAACTCCTGGGTCTCATGGGCTAATGAGAACTGGAAACCATTATTTAATTATTCCCCGACCATCAGCCTCCTCTCTAGAGGATGGATTGTATTTGTGTTTCTGGATCCTGTGCACTGCTCTAGGGTATTGGACCAGATATGGCGAGTTGGAAAAGGTTCATTAGTGCTTAGCCGATGGCACACCAATTTCGACCCTTGTAAGGAGAAAATCAGCAGACGCCATCTCTGGGTCCTCCTGCCACAGCTCCCATTCCCCTTATGGAACAAATCCATCCTGGAAGGTATTGGTAATACCATCGGGCGTTTTGTTGCTGTTGAGGACGATTTTCTGCAAGCATACGACAAAAGAATGGCTAAGATTTTGGTCGAGCTGGATATCTCCAGGGGACTCCCAGCTGAGGTGGATTTGCTATGTGAGGACAGAGTCATGATTCAACGTCTTGACTATCTCTTCGTGCCGTTCCGATGCAGTATTTGCCACTCTGTCGGTCATCTGCGTTAGAAGTGTCCACGTAGATACTCGGGTGGTGACCATTCTGACTCCAGCATACAAAAGTCTCGGTCTCCAGCTCCTTGTCACCAGAGTAACTCTCCCTCAGGTACTGTTTTCAATTCCTCGCCCCCGTTTGAATTAGTTCCGGACTCTTATTTTGATGCAGTGGATAGCTTGATCACTTCACATAAGAAGGCGGTTGGCTCCTTACCATCTCCGGGTGATGCTCTGAATCTACCTCCTCCCTCCCTGACACTCGGCGAGACTGTTCAGTCTGACGATACTCCTGCTGCCCTATCTGAGGGCCTATCTCTCTGCCCGCTGGCACTTGACTCATTGGAAGACTTTCCTCCCCTCCCTACTCGCCCTCCTCCCGCGGACCCTTTCGATCCACTAACTGCCCCCACATCATCATCTTTTCCGCCTTTATCCATTAGTTGTCCTGCTGATCCTCTTACACATCTTGACTCGTCTTGCTCACCCCCTTTCCATTCACACCCTAGTCCCACTTCCTCACCATCGTTCACGGACCCAGCTCTTAAAAAATCTCTATCCATTTTTACTGCTTCCTCTCCTCTTTCCCCCTCCACCATCCCCATCTCCTCCATTCGTTTTGCCAATGTCACCATTAGGAAAGCCAAAGGGAAAAGAAGGACTCAACCACTCACACCGGACTCTCCTCCGTATATTCCTCTATCTGTTCGTCTTGCGGAGGTAGATAAGGATCAGTCATCTCGGGGCCTTAGAGCATGTACCCCTCCTTTCGATCTGTCCTGATGATTATTCTATCTCTTAATGTTCGCGGCCTTGGAGGCAGGCCCAAAACCCTTGGCCTCCGCTCACTTTTTAAGTCACTCAAACCGGATCTCTTACTCCTCCAGGAGACGATGTGCAGTGACATACCAGCTCTTTTAGCCATCTCAAAATCACTTCCTTCTTGGGAATATTGTGCAGTTAGTGCCAGGGGTCTCTCGGGAGGGCTCCTATCAGCATGGAATCCTAGATCTGTCAAATGTAGGGCTTATCAAACCTTTGCAGGCATTCTCCTCCAAGCACATGTCAGGGGTCTCTCTTGTCCTATACATATCCTGAATGTCTATGGCCCTTATAAAAACCGTATTTCGTTCTGGGAACACACTCGATGTGGAGGTCTCCTTAATCTCCCCAACCTTATTTTGGCAGGGGATCTTAACCTTACTCTATATCCCTCAGAGGTCTGGGGCAGTAAGGCCTCCATTGACCCAAACTCTGATTTTTTCCTCTCCCTGTTTAACTCTGCGGGCTTAGCTGATATTGCTCCATCAACGATTGGACCCACCTGGCGCAATGGGAGAACTGGGGAGAATGGTATTTGTAAACGTCTTGATAGATTTATGATCTCCAATGATCTTCTGCCTCTTCTTGGGTCCTTCAGAACTTGGACTCACCATTCACTCATCTCTGATCACTCCCCCATTCTCCTGGAATGGAATCATCCTAAGGGGCCCTTTAACTATCCATTCAAGTTTAATAGGTCCTGGTTAGAGAACTCTGCGTTTATTGACTGGTTTCTCCATTGGTGGGCGCAATCATCTGACCTTGATCACTCTTCAGGCATTGAGGGTTTTTGTTCCACCCTTAGGAAACTCAAAGCTGATGCCAAGATTTGGATGAAAGATATGACGGCCTGTCATTCCCAGACCTCCAGGCGATTAGACAGGGACATAGAATCCATCCTGTCTTGTGGCATTCTCACCAATGATCAATTGGATCACCTTTCTCGTCTCAACGCAGAAAGATTAAGTATTATGGAACATTTACAGCTTACTTGGAAACTCAAAAGCAGGCTGAAATGGGATCTTCAGGGTGACTCTAATACAAAAAAATTTCATTCTTTTGCATCGGGAAGAAGAACTCATAACATGATTTGGTCTTTGGAAAATGGGGAGGGTATTGTTGTTGAGGAGGATGGTCCCTTGAAGGAACTTGGCAAATCCTACTTTGAAAAGATCTTTAAGGATGAAGGTAACACTTGTCTTGAACAACAACTCCAGGTCATTTCTCTCTTCCCGAGGATGATCCAGCCTGACAATTCTTTCAGTCTCACCTCCCAGGTTACTATTAAAGAAGTTGAATCTGCTCTCAAATCTTTCAATAAGGATCGAAGTCCGGGTCCTGATGGATGGCCGGTAGAGTTTTATCTGCACTTTTTTAATCTCTTGGGTCCCACCCTTGTCCAATTGGTGGATGATACTAGGACTTCAGGATACATTCCCTCTACTCTGAACTCCACCTTCATTACTCTCATCCCCAAGAAAGACAAACCCCGTACTTTTGCAGATTTCAGACCCATTTCCCTATGTAACCTGCTATATAAGCTCATCGCCAAAATTATTGCAGGCAGGCTCAAACCTTTTCTTGACCTGGGTATCTCTCATGAGCAGTTTGGCTTTCTTAAAGACCGGCAGATTTCTGAACCTATTGGCATCGTTCAAGAAGTCCTCCACTCGGTTAAAATCAAGAACTCTTGCGCCTTTGTACTTAAACTGGATCTCTCTAAGGCATTTGACCGTGTTGACTGGTCATATATCAGACTCATTCTGATCCAAATTGGTGTTCCCCTTCTCACAGTCAACTGGATCATGAGCTGTATTACCATGGTCAACTTTGCTGTTTTGGTCAATGGGACTCCCTCCAGTTTTTTCACTGCTTCCAGGGGCATCAGGCAAGGCTGCCCATTATCCCCTTTATTATTTATTCTCGTCATCGAAGGGCTTAGTCTGATGATCAAAGATGCCAGGGAGAAAGAACTCATTAGAGGCATTAAATTCTCGCCATCCCTTACCCTTACACACCTTTTATTCGTCGATGATGTTATTCTAATGGGTTCGGGTACCATCCGGGACTGGCTGGCCTTTGAAACTATTCTTGACTGTTTCTGCAAAGCATCAGGAATGTGTATTAATATTGATAAATCTTGTCTTCTCTTCCACAATTTTAACGATGCCTGCCTGAACGAATTCAAGGAAGCCATGCCTTACAATATTTGCCCCCTTCAGTCAGGCATTTCTTATCTGGGATATCAATTGAAGCCTTTAAGTTATAGAATCGCAGATTGGAACTAGCTTCTGCACAAATTTGAGAAGAAAATCAAACACTGGGCCTTTAGATATCTGTCTCTGGGTGGGAGACTCGTCTTGGTCAATTCTGTCCTGGCCAGTATTCCTGTGTATTGGATGGGCTTAGCCCCTATTCCCTGTTCCATACTTCAGAATCTTCGGAAATTAATGTTTAATTTTCTTTGGGGATCGACAGATAAAGCATTCAAATTCCACTTAACTAACTGGACAATCCTCTCTCGACCAAAATCTATTGGAGGATGGGGTATCAAAGATCTTTCCTGTTTCAATAAAGCTCTTCGTCTGAATGTTTTTTGGAAAGCTATACATTCCAATGGTCTCTGGTTCCAGGTTCTGCAAGCTAAGTATCTGAATGGTCTCACTGTTTCTGATTGGATCAGATCTAAAAAAATTTGTACTCGCAATATATCTCTTTTCTGGCGAGGGTTTATGCAGGTTTTACCATGGATGGGAAAGTATTTGTCGTGGCAGGTTGGTAATGGCGAATGCATACTCTTGGGTTTAGATCCTTTGGTGGGACTGGGCTCTTCCTTTGTCTTTCCGGATGCATTAAGAACATATCTGGCTGATATGGATATTAGTACCTTGGCTCAAGCACGACATCTCTGTTCCGCTGAATCCCGTTATTGGTACTCAGCCTCGGATCTGGATCTTGCTGGCTCCTATGCATTGATATGGGACGATTTTATTAGAGAGTTATCGGCTACAGGCACACGTCTCACTGACAGTCCAGATAGGTTGGCGTGGACTTATAATAAAAACAGTATTAGCATATCAGCAAAAGAGGCATACAACTGTATTCTTCAGTCCTCTTTTTCACAGGATCTCATGTCTGGATGCCCTCCTGTATGGCACAAGACACTTCCTCTCAAGATCTCATGTTTTATCTGGCTTGCTCTGCATAATAAGATTCTCACATGGGATAACCT
Organism: Pseudotsuga menziesii; assembly: GCA_001517045.1. NCBI lineage: Eukaryota > Viridiplantae > Streptophyta > Pinopsida > Pinales > Pinaceae > Pseudotsuga > Pseudotsuga menziesii. The sequence continues at coordinate 831,100 of LPNX010775138.1, forward strand.
TCAGCGCAGAGGTTTTATGGGTCCTGGGATATGCTCTCTCTGCTGCGCTAATGAGGAAACTGTCGATCACCTATTCTCCTCCTGCTGGGTATGGAAACTGGTTGTTGATCACATTTTTGACTATTTTAATATTAAAACTCGCATTAATGATATATCCTTTGAGGATTCGGTCTATGGCTGGGCGAGCTCTTTCCCACAGAGCTCTCCTTTCTTTCCTCTACTATTTAAAATGTGCTGGGTATTTTGGAAAGCCCGTAACAAGGCGATCTTTGAGGGGAAATGCAGGGACATCTACAGCATTATTCATCAAATTCTGAGTTCTACTATTTCGACAAAGCTGGGGATTGTTCCAAAAAACAAAAACAGAAGGAACATTGGACCTCCCCCTGTTAAATCCTTTCCCTGCGGATTTATGGATGGAGCATCAAAGGACCGGATTGCTGGTGCAGGTATTGTCATTTTTATCAGTGATTCACACTACCTGGAACTCACATTAGGAGTTGGACATGGCACAAATACCAAGGCAGAGTTGCTCAGTCTCTGGGCACTCTTGCTCCTTTCCCAAATGATGGGCATTCCTCTTACCCAAGTATTTGGTGATTCTCAGATAATCATCAATTGGGCTAAAGGAATGACTGCTCTCTCCCCACCTGAACTCGTTCATTGGTGTAGGGAGACTAAAAAGCTAGCCTCTAGCTTCCAGGATATGTCCTTCACTCACATATATCGAGAGCACAACGATACCGCTGACCGTCTTTCTAAAAAGGCTCTTACATTGCCCCAAGGGAAGGGAAGCATCATGGAATATGTTGAGAATATCCTGGTTTTTTCAGACTGTTTTCAGCTCTTTTGAGCAGGTCTTTGTGGCTTTACACACAAGTCAAGTTCATTTTGTTTGAGTGACAGGGGTTATTTCCTGTACATGATGACTTTTTACACATGTAAGAGCATCTCTTTAGAACGTTGATCAGCATATTATTGGCTCTCGATCGATGTGACTGAATGGACAGTCCTATTATCATGATGAGTCAGTCTTCTGATGGGTTAATCATTGATATTTTGTGCCATCCCTCCTGATGGGTCCCTTGGTGGCTGTCACGACAATATTGGATAATTGTATGTTATAATGTCTTTTGATCTAATGGATAACAAAGGCAGATTTTTTCCTCTTGAAAAAAAAAACAATCACTTTGACAATTATCTTAATATATTTTAGGTAAGTTGTACGTAAGGTAGACTTAAAATGTAATTTTAGTATGATTATAACTCGATTTGCTTGTAGTTTTTGTTAATTGATTTGATGGCAAAACTTAAATATAGTGAGTAAAATTAAGATTGTTCAACTTAGTTGTTTTGATATTATATGGCTTTATCAATTATGTATAGTAATTTTTTTATAAACTTGGAAAAAGATTGATTACCTTAAGTATAAGTCGAATAAATATAATAGAATTAATTTAATGATTTTGGAAAAAAAGTGGGAAGTTGGAGCTTGCAGCAGATTAAGTTCTTAAAACTATGTCCAAAAAGTAGAAGAAGCAAGTATTCAAACCTTATCTAGCGGAACTAGGGTTTAGATCTACCCTACCTCCATTTCTCAACGAGGATCCACTCTTGCGTACGACTGATGACAACTGGCAGGTGAAAAGTTGCCACATGGAGGGTACCGACAATTGTTTGATACAAAAAGATTTGTTTGCATGTGATCTGAGTCTTGATGTGACAGGTACATCGAAAGATGGACAAAGAGAAGGGTTTTTGGAAAACATTTTACTCACTTCGCTCATTCCAGAGCTAGGGGTTCTTGATTAGAAGGTTGCAAAAAACACAAACCCTATGGTCATGGTGCTACCTGTAGATGTTTATGATGTTAAGAAAGGAGAGAAGCAGAAAGGACACTCTTCAAGAGATGATTGTAACAAAAGTTATGCCAAAATTTATGATACGCTATCATGCTCGGCTAGTCTTCAGGGGAAGGATCAGGGGTCAGGTTTTGTCTGTCGTTGGTGAGTGATTAGAGAACAGGCAAGCAGTGGGTTCTCAATTTAAACTCTACACTAGTGAAAAAGCAAGAGGCGGGAGAAAACTGAAAGCAGTCAAAGTCAAAATAGATGTTGAGGGTTTCTCGGTTGGCCGTGATATTACAATGCAAAAAGTTGAGGGATTAGCTGATAGGGCTCTTGTAGGAAGGTTGGAGTATTATGTAGATCCCAAGGTCCCAATAGCAAAAACATATGATGGTTATAAGGCAACACGTATCAATTTCAAATTTGATCATATCAACCTTGTTGACAGAGTTGATTTTTACAAGTAATCTGGAGAGATGCTATGCAAGGATGTCCTTCAATCCTCTACCAATGTCAAAAATATGCAATCATTAGTGCAAAAGATTGAGAAACAACTAAAGCTTGAGAAGGTGACCACAATATCCAAACAACTGATAATTAAAGAGTTGGAGCAACAGATTGTTACTATAGGGTCCAATCCTCCTGACCCAACCCCTATACAATATTTAATTCAACAGAAAGACAATGAAATCTTGGTACTAAAAAGAATTTGAAGTTGCTTCATGTCAAAAATGTACATACCCATGAATTAGTGGTGATGCAGGAGGAAAACGAGAAAGTATATAAGCAAATGTTAGATTACAAATCCTCTGTGGAATAATATAGGGATAAAGTAACTGATCTTGAACTTCAAGTTTCAAGATTGGAGTTTAAAAAAACCACAATCATTTCTTAGGCCGCCCCACATTCCATTAAAGGGCAAAGTCAACTTCTAGTGGACATGGACATGAAACGGATAGAGGTAGACAACATGGGATAAAGGGTGAAAGTGAAAGAGGGGAAAATTGCAGAATTGAATAGCAATATAAATGAAAAGAATAACTCATAGATCAACTAGAACAAGATAAAGATGAGTTACAACAAGAGGTGGGGTCACTATCAAAGAAGATTATAAGGAAATACCTGATCTGGATGGGTATCGATGGCCACCCGCCTACTCCATTGGCTCAAAACAGCTCTTTCAGTTTGGTAGTTAGTGGACCGGTTAAGATGGATGGTATCGAACCACCTACTCCACTATTTAAAAACATATTTTTTTTCATTTTGGCAATTTTTATGGTTTTTCAAACCCAAAACATCAGAGGTTGTTTTGAGGCATTAAACAACGTGAAGTAGCAGTCCATACATAGCCAATGGCAAGTATGGATTTCCAAAATGTGTTCTCCTCGGTTATATCTTTCCAATGGGCTACCAAACGCCCTAAACAAAGATCATATGCAAAGGTTATGCCACTGAGAATTTGACACATCAACTAACCACTTCAGGGCCCACAAACGTTTTTACAGTTCATCTCCTAGGGTTAGGTTTTTGGATCCTTAGGGTATTTTTGCCTCATTCTTATGATAAAAGGCCCTTTGGCCTTCTTTTGTGATCAACTTATCACGAATAAGCGTAGCCATCACATTTATTCCTAGTAGATATAGCTACCACCATTCTAACTGCTTTTATTTTACAATTTCTTTTGTTTCATTCATTTAATAGAATATGAGTTTAATGTATCACTATGTTTCTTTCAATATATGTGTATATGGTTCTATATATGCTCTTTCATTTATTTCTCACATAAAACTGGATCAGTGGTATCAAAGCAATCTACTATTTGTTGTCTCTTGGTGCGTGTCCCCAACGAGATACATATATCAAGAGTTGGGTCTTGAACTGGTCAAGCTTGGGGAAAACCACTCTCATCGTCCCAAAATGCCTCCCATGGCTAAGGAAAAGAGAGGCGACGGAGCAATAGTTCCTATGAAGTTATTGCTCAAGGAATCCCTTACACGAAAGAGGAACGAGTTGATATAAAATTTCACCCAAATCCTTCAACGGATGCCAACAACAACAGAGGGGTCATCAAGAAATCATTTCGGAGGAGCCACACCCTTCAAGCTACAAGTTAATTTTGATATCCCTTTATTCGAAGGCCATATTGATAATGTTGTCCTAAATAAATGGTTAACTCTACTAGAAGGGTATTTCTCTGACCACAATTTTTCTTATAGGGAAAAGGTCACCTTTGCACTCCTTAAGGTTGTCCCCCATGTCAAAAATTGGAGGAAAATTTATTGTGAGAAAATATTAACAGAGGATTCTGGATTGTTTGAGACCAATCCCAATTGGGACTCTTTTATAAATGTCGTTACAGAACAATATTACCAAGTGGTAAATTGTGACGATCGGTACATAAGATGGACGACAATGTGTCAAGAGAGGGACCAAACAGTGTTGGAGTACACCAACAACTTGCATACCTTGCACACAAAGCTAGGTATCAGAGACTATGAGCGACACTTGGTTCTGAAATATAATAGTGGCCTACATTGGTACATCCAAACATAAATGGAATTCCTAGACATCTCTTCACTGAGAGTCACTTATCAGTGTGTTGTCAAAATAAAGCAGAAATATCAACAAAATAATAAATGGGATTTCGAGCCTCCAAATACATCGTAGCAGAAGCATGGAAAAGGTAACATTGAGTCACAAAACAAAGGACAACACAAGGATAAGTAACCTAAATACAACCTGTCCAATAAGGGTAGTGGGAAGGTTAAGAAGGACACTGGAAAGTGGTGTGAGTTTCAAAAAATCATGTGGCATAACACTAATGAATGTCGCTCAAAGCAGTCATTGGTGGCCGAGATCAAAGCTTCAGAATCATATCCTGATTTCCACTCTGATTCGGAACCCAACATCACAGTCGCAAACAAGGGGAAGCAAATCATTGATGCATAACCCAATCTTGTTGTCGCCACCACACATATTCAACCAGAGGAGCTAGAAGGGTCAAAGGAAGATGAATGCCTCTTCCACTAAAAAATGTGGGTGAATGGAATCCCCCTGCATTTTGTTGTCGATGGCGGTGACCAAAAGAACCTGATCTCGGCATAAGTCATCAAGAGATTAGAGCTACTGACAACACCACACCAGAATCAAGGCATCATTGGTTGGCTAAGCCAATGAGAAGGTATCGATGTCAGTCATTAGCGTTGTCTACCATACGACATCAAGCCTTTCATAGAAGAGGTACTATGTGATGTGACCCAACTTGAAGTGTGTGATGTTCTTTTAGGGCAGCCATATATGTGGAGGCATCATGTTATATATGAGTCATGACCTCGTAGTGTCAATGTCACTTTGGTAGGACAACTTTATCAGATACGAGAGACAATTGCACCTACCATGGTCTCTTTGACCTCGACCAAGCAGTGCAGGAAGATAATCTCCCATATCGAGAAATTTTCTCTCTTCAGAATTGCCTCTGAAGGTGAACATCATATCACATATATCTCCACAAACTCTACGTAAACTCCCTCTACAAAGTAGAAATAAGAAGAATTCAAAGGCATTGTTGCCTTTCCTATTCGGGTACCTCTATGGTGCAAGGCCATGCATTCAACGTTCTCTTTCAAAAAGAAATCATCCACGCGGGTTCAAACCAAGGATAATAAGGAAACCAAAATTGTTTGACGGATCTAGCGCATCCACTAACATCAATTACAACCCTATTATGTTATCAAAGAAAGGAAACCTCTTCACCTCAGTAAATGTCTCATCGGGATCTCAACTCAACACATAGTTTTCCATATTTTAAGGGGCTCGACTCGGTGGATACCATTACTTATTAATGGGGGGGTTGCTCCAGATGGGTATCGATGGCCACCCACCTACTACACTAGATCAAAACAACTCTTATAGTTTGGTATTTTTGACGTGTTTTCAGGTCAGCAGATTGGTTTAGATGGATATTGGTATCCAACCACCTATTCCACTGGCTCAAAACATTTTTTATAGTTTGGCAGTTTTTACATTTTTTCAGACCCAAAACTTTTGAGGTTGCTTTAAGGTCTTAAATGGTTTTTTTTTGCGACGCAATAATCTATACGTAGCCGAAGGAAAGTTTGGATCTCTAAAATGTGTTTTCCTAGGTCATATGTTTCCAATGAGCTACTTAACTCCCTAAACATAGATCATATGTAAAAGTTATGCCCCCAAGAATTTGACACCTCAACTAACTACCTCGGTGTTATAGCCTAAAATTACACTCTCTGCCTATGACCACTTTCCCATGTTTCTGTTGCATATCGACACTTCATGAAAGTCTCTGGAAGCCATTGAAAAAAACCTAGATTGGAGGAGCCATATCTTGAGTTCTATAACTCCATTTAAACTCTTCTCTAGACCGTTAGAAAGCTATATGAGTCAAGAACAACTTTGAAGAAGACTTTAAAGCCTGAAAATGCACGAAAGTACCCTAAAATGATATTTTTTAACCTAACCGTGACTTTGCCTTAATGGTAACCGCGGTTATCCTTTTGTATTCGCGACTTGTCCTGAGTTTGACCTGCGGTTACCCTATGATATTCGCGACTCTTATGCAATTGAACCCATGAATCCCTCTTGTATTCACGACTCTTGTTATTGCAGCCTGCAATTTTGGCTTTGCATTCGCCACTGTTGCCACTGCGACCCATGAATTTGTCCAGTACATGTCAAAGAATGAATGTTTCTCAAATTTTGGGTAGTTTTAGTGGTTATGCAACTGACTGCTTCAATTGTAACTACTTTTTCCTCGCCCCTAACTCTTCAACAAACTATATAAGAGAGGGAGAGGGGTCCATGGAAGGGCACTTGAACCTTTGCAATGTTATGCTGGAGGAATTGGGACTCTCACCCCCCTACCTTTGCCCTATATGTCATCTCTTGTGTTGCAGAACTTGGAGGCTAAGTTCCTTGGAGAAGAGAAGCAAAAGAACCATATCAAGGTTTCGTGAGGTGCCTAGCTTGAGGAGAAGGTAATATTTGTACTTCTTCCATGATTAATAAAGATATGATGCTCTTCCTCTTCCAATCATTTTGTAATGGATATTGAATCTCTGTTTATGATCAAATGTTTATGTTAATCATATTAGGGTTTCATATTGCTTTGATTATCATTGCTTTACATGTGGTCATATTGGTTTGAGGAAGGTAGAATTTGTTTTGTAGGTCTCTTGGTGTAAGAGGAGAAAGAGGAGGATTGAAGGGAAGCTTGGATCAACCTTCATTGATTGAGGTATGAACCATTCTTATCTCTGAATCTTGTTTATATTTATTTACAGAACTGTATGCATCTATGTTTCAACCCTAGTATGTTGATGGCCTCTTAACCCCCAGTCATTGGAACACTTTCCTCTATAACTAAATTGGCGACTCCGCTGGGGAGACCTTGTTTGTTTGGGGTTTCTCTGTATTTCTTCCAGTGTTTTTGAAGGTTTTAGGTCCTTCTTACAACTTAGAAACACCCTCTGAGCCTTATAGTGCATCTCCCCTACCTTTGGAAGGCAGTTTTTAGACCTTTTGGGTTTTTTTTCCCACCCATTCGCAGGTACTAGACTCAAGATTCATGACTCTAGGATGTAACCGCAACCCTGTACACTGCCAAACTGTTAGCCATTCGCGACCCAACAGTAGAGAAACCCGCGAATGCCCCTAAAACAATGTTTTTTCATCATTTTGTGGATTTTTTTGTTGTTTGAGGGTTGTTTAGGAGGTCTCTTAGGGTCCTCTGCACGTGCATGACTGTAGGGAGTGTGTCATCCCTCTTAGGTGCCCTTTATCTATTTTGCAAGTCTCTTTCAAGTGTTTGAGCTTGTTTTGTTGCTTTCCCCCCACCTCCTTCTTTGGCTTGACCTTGTTGGACAAGGTGCATAACAGCCTCTGTTTGCAGGTTTAGATTTATTCTTGGGACTTCTTGACCCTCTTTTGTTTCAGTTTACCTTTGTAAGCCTTCCTTCCAAGAGAGGTTATATCCAACCTTACAGCAACCTAGGCTTTGTTAGTGGGGTATAGAGTAGTTGTCTATTTGATTTGCTTACATTACTTACTTGCATTAGTTGATAGGTTGTTTTTCTTTTGCATATTACTAAAGAAAAAGAAAAAGAACATATAGTCGCTCTATATGCACATAGATTAGGGTTTTAGTCTAAATTGCATTGCAGATCATTGTTCTTGAAAAAATAAAAATAAATTGTTCTTTCGTGGCTTTCAATTTTCAGTTTGAAAAGAAAGAGAAGTAGGTTTGCTTTTGCATTTCATGTTCTCTTTTGCTTAGTCATCTTGTTTATACTGTTGAGTCACACATCGTTGGTTTCACCTCTGCCACCCTTTGAGTAATCAACAACCCTTTAAAATGAACGTTTAATATCAGAAATCTATTAGTAAATGTTTGTTTCTAGGGATGACACACACCAGTTTAGACTAGTGTTTTGGGTTAGGGATATCTTAACTGCCCGAAACTTTAAACTCAAACATAGTGGCCTGTCTTTAGGAAATACAACTTCACAGAGAAAGATACCGAAAATCTTCTCTCACACAGAAGTCAAGCACGAAGTCGTACGATACTGAGCATTTGGACATACCCCTCCTCTACTCAGTAGAACATACAGAAGAGTTGTTGCACATTTGGGGACTCACCCAGTACCTCCTCCCAGCCCCATGTGGTGGCTAATACTACTTGAGTTTTGGGCTTAGTTACCCTACCCATGTGCATTAGCTGGACCTACGATTGTTTCGTCGGGCTTCCTTTGAGATTTTGGTAGCCTTAGCATCTTGACATCTAGGACTCTTACACGGGTGGAAGTGGAAGGTTATTTCAACTGCTCCCAGGGTAGACTTGGAAGGTAACCTCGGTTGACAATTTGGGAGGGTTGTTGGGTGATTCCAGCACTTGCACCCATAAAACTCATTATGAGATGCCAAGTAACTACTCTCCGACCTTCGTATGTTATGGGCCCTAATCATCCCAGACTCTCCTTTGGAAGGCATCCTTTGTTTGTATGGTCTTGATACTTACGACTTTTTCTAGTGGTGTTCTCTTTGTATTGTTGGTTATCAGTTGACCTCAGTTGTTTGTTAAGTCATAAAATATGGCTAAAACCCCTATGGACACCAATGAGGAGACCCCTTTACTAGGGACTCCTTGTACTTTTCCTCTCACAGGGAATGTTGGTGTTCCTTTGATGGCCACCTTGAATCCACCTGGATTGACCCTAGGGCTACCGATGTGGTATTTCTCCACTCCAACTGCCATGAATGCTCATGATGCTTCTCAAGTGAGCTCCTTATATCAACGGCATCAAAACATTGCTTCCCCTTCACCCGTAGTTGCCTATCCTCCTCCTTCTACCTCATGCGATGAAAGTTCTGATACTAGTAATCAGAATTCTAAAAGGAGTAATAGAAGGAAGAATAGGGTGGAGACTTGAAATCAAGGGGGCACCCGTTCAACCTCTGCAGGTCAAGTTGAACCTCACCACCCAGGATCTGGAGGTCATGCTAGGGGCACCTATCCAACCTCTGTAGGTCATGTTGGATCTACGCACTCAATCTGTGCAAGCCAAGTTGATCATCACCATCTAGCCTCTGCAGATCATGCTGGTGGAACCCGTCTAGCCTCTGTAGGTCATGTTGAATCGAGTCACTCAGCCTCTATAGTTCATGTTGAGGGCACTCGTTCAACCTTTGCGGGTCAAGTTGAACCTCCCCATCCAACCTTTGTAAGTCATGTTGGATCCATTTACCCAACCTCTGCAGGTCATGCTAGGAAACCTTCTCCAACCTCTGCAGGTCATGTTGGACCCAGTCACTCAGCCTCTACAGTTCATGTTGAGGGCACTCATTCAATCTTTGAAGGCCAAGTTGAACCTCCCCATCCAACCTCTCCAAGTCATGTTGGATCCAGTTACCTAGCCTCTGCAGGTCATGCTGGGAAACCTTCTCCAACCTCTGCAGGTCATGTTGGATCCATCCACCCATCCTTTGCAGGTCATGCTGGGGGCACACACTCAACCTCTGTGAAGCATGTTGATCCTAACCACTCAGCCTCTGTGGGTCATGCTATTGGAACCCTTCCAACCTCTGCAGGTCATGTTAGACTTAGTCACCCAGCCTCTGGTGGTCATGCTGGGGGGAAACAATCACCCACTACTAGTCATGTTGACATTGTTGAGAAAACCAATCATTTGAAACGCAAGCTCAAGTTCCCTTGTAGGATTTGTGAGGGAGACCACCTTACTCATCGGTGCCCTACTATCGTAGAGGTTTAGAGAGTTTGGTTCCAAGGACATCCTGTTTTTCGAACAACCTAAAGTTTCTCATCAACCTATTTCACCTTTGGTTGATCAAGTGGTCAAACCAATCTCATATTTGGCTCACCCCATTCTTCCTTTAGAGAGTGACCTTTACCATGTGATTGAACCGATGTTATCTTCGGTCAATCCCACTCTCCCTTCAGAGAGTGATTTCCATCAAGCGATTGAGTCGATGCCATCTCCGATCAATCCCACTCTTCCTTTGGAGAGTGAAGTGTCTGCTAGTCACATTTTCTTCATTGCCAATTTAGAACTTACTGAACAAGGGGGCACTTAACTCGTTTTGGATGAACCCCCACCAAGCTCTCTTATTGCTTCCTTTGATTGGGATAACCTAGTTGAGTCGTGCCTTCCTTCTTATGCACCTTTCCATATAAAGGTCAGAGTTGGACAATACACAATTGGTCATTGTATTATGGATGAAGGAGCCTCAGTTAGTATTTTGTCTGCACGTGCTTGGCGAGGCATGGGATATCCCACGCTTGTGTCAACTACTAGTAAGTTATTGTATTTCGATAGAAGAACTAGTACAACTTTGGTAATTATTGCTCAAACACTTGTTACTTTGGGTGGGAATATTGTCTTAGTTGATTTCATGGTGATAGAAGACCCCTTGGACTTCAATATGCTCTTTGGGCATGATTATGTCTATGCCATGCAGGATGTGGTGTCAATGTTCTAATGTGTGATGTATTGTAATCATGACGAAGACATTGTCACTCGATCAGTTGGATTTTCTTGATCCCTCTCGCTACCCAACTAGGGACCAGGTTTTTCTTTTATTGATTCCCAGTGTCTCAATAGACACTACCCCACCGCGGGTGAGCTATGTGGCCTCATATCCCTTGCATTCAATTGCTACTAAGAAGAATCCTCTGTGTTCATGTTTACCTTTTAGGGAATCGGTTCCAGCAGTTGACCAGGTGATCCATCCTATATAGACTGTGGAGCCTGCTCTTCACTCTATTCATCCATTTGACAGTTCAGACATGTGCCCCATTTGAGATAGTCTACCTCCTTATGGTCAAGTCTTCCTAGAGACTTTGATACAGTCTGATCATCTTATGTATGTTGGTTCAGTTGTGACTAATTCTAACTCTAATTTGCTTATTAAGCCTGATATTTCCATGGATCGGTCTTCTTATGTTATGGACAACAAGTTAGTGATACTGATGAGTTTGATTTTTCTTCTAGATTTTTCAACTCCTGTGAGATTGAGTTCGTTTCTGCAGACTCTATCTCCCTTGTTGATTTTAGCTTTTCTTCTGAGGTTGACCTTATTGATTATAAATCCTTGGGCCTTGGCACTATAGAATCCTCTTCAGTTGATTCTACCTTGACTACTCCTTTTGTAGAAGAAGCAAAGTTGCATGTGTTTTTGCCAAAGTTACCTACATCAGATCTTTTCTTCTGAATATGATCCTGGTGTTGTTGTTTCTTAGAGATAGGATTTTTAGTTGGATTCACAACTGTTTACTGGCCTCATCTTGTTTTTCAAGTTGTAACTAAATATGCATGTACCTTGCTCGCACTTATGAGCTTGATGTTGACTTCCACACTTTTAGCTCGTTGTATAAGCCCTCATCTCTGCTCTCACCATCTCCCAACCTTGTACCACTTTTCCTTTGCAACTTGACACCCTTTACCTTAAGGAGACGTTCCTCAAGTGTCTTTATCTTTCCCATGTTCCTTGCATTATGTTTAGGTCTGTTCCCTGTGCTTGGAACTAGTTTCTCCTGCCTCTGACACTCGTCTCCTCGCATTTAGAGCATTATTTCTGCTCTCCTTCGAGCTTGTTAAAAACAGTAAAGATGCCACTAGTTGAATTTTCCGGACTCGTTCAAACTTCACGGGAAAGATATGGAGTTATATTTAAGCCATGGTCTGACTCCTTAAATTTTACTAGAGTTTCGAGTTAACTTGTTTGTTTAGACTCGTTAAGGTAAATTGAACAATCATTCACATCGGTAGTAGGTTATCGCTTTTTCGGGCCATGTGGATTATTTACGAAAAAGGAATACTCTATTTTCTTCGGAATCTAGAAGAGTATCTTCTGGCATAGGTTTATCTCTTTTCCAGACCTGGAGGACTAAACTTACAGAAAATGAACCTGTTCAGGCTTAGTTTTCTCTTTTTCATGCTCTGTACCTAAACATGAAAAAGATTATGAGCGTACTTTATGTCTTTGTCATGCTCGCTAAACCCTAATAACAAAGCATCGAGTTTACTATTGTTAGTCCCATTCTCGTAAATAAATGAAACTTTCTAAGTGATCTTGCCTTCCTTCACACTCGTTAAAACTACAACATTTCTACTTGTTTTTGAAGGAGTGTCGGTCTAGTGATAGTTTAACCCTTTTTCGGACCTTACTAACTAACTATGAAAACAACATACCTTAGTTCTCCTTAGCTAAGAGAGGTCTCCTTTGGATTGTTTTACACTTCTTCAGACTTAGGAGTCTAAATTTACGAAAAAGCACCCCCCTAGACTCTTCTTTGTAGTTTTCATACTCTCAAAACTATGAAAACACCGTCGAGCATCCACTAATTTCGGCTCGTAAAATCCATGAATCAGTGATTTATCAAGCATTATTCTATCGCCTCTTTGAGCTTGTCAACAATGAAGAATGTCTCGAGTTTGCTTTCTTGGACTCATTAAACCTTTATAAGAAAGAAGGGAAGGGAAGTTCATTCACGTGTTTTTTACATCGTGGCGACAAGTCTTGTCTCCTTTAATGAAGCACCAGTTTTGAGTCTATCAATAGTTGGGTCTCAATTTTTTACTTTATCTTGTTTCAGAGTTTTTACTCCTCCAGTTTCCTTCTTTTCCAATTATATGGGGAATCTGTCAATGTCTTCTACATTGCAGATTTGCATCATTGCTCCTTTTATGTCAAAAGCTTCCTAAGTCACTTTTGTGGCGTGCTGACTGTTCAAGGATAAACCTTTGTCGGCCATTCTGCAATTGCCTAGACCTTTGTGTTGGCCATTCCCTGGGATTAGTTCATTACATCCAATCTTCGACTTCCTAAGTCACTTTTGTGTCGTGCTGACTGTTCAAGGATAAACCTTTGTCGGCCATTTTGCAATTGCCTAGACCTTTGTGTTGGCCATTCCCTGGTATTAGTTCATTACATCCAATCTTCGGCGGTCCTTGATCCAAAACTGTGTTCCAGTTCCAGATCCAATCGGTCCCTGACTTACCTCGTGTTGGATGATGAAGGATGCCTTAATGCCTTCTTTCCAATGAATATCTTCCTATCGAGGTCAACACATCTTGCTTTGGGAATGAGATTTAGAGTTTCTGATAGTACCTTGGGTATTGCGGTCATCAGTGGCAATTTCCCTCGCTATTGGGTAGTGGGAATACCTTACTATCTCCTACTCAATGGATTCTTCAGGTGTTCAACTTCAAGGCCTTGTATTCACACTTGTTAGAATGTACTAGGTATCTTGGGGACCATTTTCATTAATGGTGGTTTCCCTCGCGTTTGTTAACGGTTTTCATCAATGACCGGTAATTAAATGCTTTCCTCCATGTTCGACTTCAACCCCTTTATTCGCATGGTTAGGATTCATACTTTTAGGCGGTTTGGATTGAAGACCTTGGCCCGACAGTAGCATCCTTATATTTTTATATTGCCCGAGTTGTGCAAGACCTTGTCACACTTTATATGACATTTGTTGAGACATAGATCCACCTTGTATTCTTATGGTTATGATTGATTATTGAGCATGTATCCACCTTGTTCACATGTGGCCATGACTACTTTAGATTTTAAGTTACATCAATTGTACATATGTTGGATTCGCTTGTATATTTATGGCGATGACTTGTATATGGACATGTATGTCCCAGAGATCAGTTTTGTTTGACATTAATTTGTCTTTTAGGTACCTTCATTTGAGCCTTTCGATCTTGGATTCTCTACTCTATTTGTGACTCAACTTTTTCCTTTTATAATGTATTTCAACTATCGTCTTCCCCTATAACCTCATGCATTAGGGGGAATATGTTATAGCCTAAAATGACACACTCTCTTCCTGTGACCAATTTCCCATGTTTCCATCACTTGTCGACACTTCATGAAAATCACTGCAAGTCACTTAAAAAAAACCTAGATTGGAGGAGCCATATCTAAAGTTGCGTAACTTCGTTTAACCTCTTGTCTAGACTGTTGGAAAGTTATATGAGTCAGGAACAACTATGAAGAAGACATCAAAGCCTGAAAATGCCCGGAAGTACCCTAAAAATTAAATTTTTTGACCTAACCACGACTTTGCCTTCATGGTACCCGCGGTTATACTTTTGTATTCGTGACTTGTCATGAGTTTGACCCACGGTTACCCTATGATATTCGTGACTCTTATGCAATTGAACCCACAAATCCATCTTGTTTTTGTGATTCTTGTTACTACAAGCCACGATTTCGTCTTTCCATTCACGACTGTTGTCACTGCAACCCGCAACTTTGTCCTGTACATGTCAAAAAATGAATGTTTCTCAAATTTTGGGTAGTTTTGGTAGTTATGAAAATGACTCCTTCAGTTGCAAATACTTTTTCCTCGCCCCTAACTCTTCAAAAAACTATATAAGAGAGGGAGAGGGTTCCATGTAAGGGGACTTGAACCTTTGGATTGTTATGCTGGAGGAATTGAGACTCTCATCCCCCCTACCTTTGCCCTAGATGGCATCTTCTTGTGTTGCAGAGCTTGGAGGTTGAGTTCCTTGGTGAAGAGAAGAAGAAGAACCAGATCAAGGTTTCATGAGGTGCCTATATCGAGGAGAAGGTAATCTTTGTACTTCTTCCATGATTAATAAAGATGTGATGCTCTTCCTCTTCCAATCATTGTGTGATGGATATTGTATCTTTGTTTATGATCGGATGTTTATGTTAATAAAATTGGGGTTTCATATTGCTTGGATTATCATTGCTTTACATGTGGTCACATTGGTTTGAGGAAGGTAGATTTTTTTTTGCAAGTATCTTGGTGCAAGAGGAGGATTGAAGGGTAGCTTGGATCAACCTTCATTGATTGAGGTATGAACCATTCTTATCTCTGGATCTTGTTTATATTTATTTGTAGAACTGTATGCATCTATCTTTCAACTCTAGTATGTTGATGGCCTCTTAACCACCAGCCATAGGAACACTTTCCTATACAACACTCGGGACTCGCAAACCTTTTAACGGTTTATCTCATAGGGTTAAGTTTTTGGATGTTTAGGGTTTCCCCCCTCATGATTATGATAAAAAGTCCCTTCTACATCCTTTTGTAATCAACTTATCATGAATGAGTGTAGCCGCAACGTCTCTTCTCATAGATATAACTACCCCCATTCTAGCTGTTTTTATTTTACAATATGTTCTATTTCATTCTTGTAATAGAATATGAGTTTACTATATCACTGTATTTCTTGGAATATAATAAACCCACTCATTAAATATTTAATCATTATTTGATTAATTTCCTACCTACTAGCTTAGATAGTTGGCATCCACTTGCACCTTAGAGTCAACACTTGCCATCTATATTCGAGGAATGATTTATTTTTTATTATGGGTTGATCTTGACCACTTATGGCCATCCAAAATTGGTAACTACGCTTTACAACAGATTCTACTTTATCTGCTTTATCTTGCTTTTCTATGGATAAGGTCAAGCTAGTCAACTAGGAAACTGACAGCTTTTGTTGCCAACCCATCCTCCATTATTTTCTCTCCATATTCTAGGATTAGCAAGTCTTTCCTTCACTTATCATCACTCACACATGCTATTGCTAATTCGTGAGGTGCTTTGTAGATTGGGAAAGTGCTTTAGCCAACTATGGGGTTTATCATAATTAGTAAGCCTGTTTTATGAGCTAGATTGAGTTGTCTTCTAGCAACTCCTTTTTCCTTTATAAGGATGCATTACCTATGTAATAATATCAATTATCATTTATTGATCATTCATTAATGTGTGTTCATTATTTCTTCTTCTTCTCTCCTTATGCTAATTCTCTACAATTCTCTGTGAGGTTAATTGTGTGCCTAGATCCTTAGCCTATTTATGAAATTCCTTATGCCATCAAGGCTTTAGAATTTCTACATGATATCAGAGTTGAGGATATCAAAGCTCTACATGATATCATATCTTTGAGAGTTCAATAATTAATCCTCCATTTTAGATTTGCAGGTTCAACTTCGAATGGATTCAATAGTATAAGTTCCTCTTCTTTCTCCATTCAAAAGCTATTAAGAGTGGAAATTGAAGATGATTTCATATCTAAAGAGACAAGGTCTCTATGAGATATCTATTGGAGCTGGTGGAGAGTCTTATGAAGAGCCAAGTGACTGGTTGAATGACTGTGATAGAGAAATTGGAGCTATTTGTCTAGCTATCTCTCCAAGCATGCTCTACCTTATTGATTCCGCTGAATACCCAAAGGATCTCTAGACAACATTGGATAGAGTTTCGGGAAAGGACAATGAGGATCCTTCTAGCTATGTGGAGAGTGCCTTTAGCTCCTCAATGATTTATCTCTCTCAAGATGTCTCGGCCTCTACAGTCTCTGATGAAGTTTATCATGAAGAAGAAGTTTCTCATACAGTTCGCATTGCTACTACTCTCTTTGATTCGAATGCTTCCTCTTTCAATCAAGAAGCAAATATTGAAGAGCCTTCTTTTTCTGTGTCTCTTGAAGTAGAAGATCTTGATTCATCTTCTTATGATGTTGTTGATGAAAAAGAAGTGACTAATGGATTTGTTATTGCTATTGATGATTCACTCACACATTCAGTGTTCTCTATGTCTTCTATCATGGATTTTGAGATCCATATGTCAGACTTCTCACACTTTGTGCATGCCTCTCTCCTTGATGGTGCGCAACCCAGTGACTTCCATGATGTTTGCTTAGCCAAATCAAGTCCTTTTAGTGTCTTACCACTTACCATACTTGATCCCATGCACTTCTGAAGCTCCTCCTTTGTTCTTGTCACTCATTCTCAGAGCCCCTTTCAAGATTTTTAACATCATTATATTTCCTCCTTACATACTTCTACCACAAATGATTCTTTACCAGTATATTCCCATGAGTCTACTATTGTGTTGATA
This sequence comes from Pseudotsuga menziesii, assembly GCA_001517045.1. Classification (NCBI taxonomy): domain Eukaryota; kingdom Viridiplantae; phylum Streptophyta; class Pinopsida; order Pinales; family Pinaceae; genus Pseudotsuga; species Pseudotsuga menziesii. Next base: position 848,389 of record LPNX010775138.1, read on the forward strand.
TGTGATCTCTTGGATTCTTTGGAAGCTAGATCAACCCATGGAGCCCATGCATTCACACTCTTTGATCCTATGCCTTCTCTATGTTCCTACTTGATCACTTGCACACATCCTCTCTGTGTAAATGAATATGGAGTCATTAAACATTCACTTGGACAGTTATTTCACCTATCTGGAGCTCATTTCATCTCTACTGGTTCGAAGTTAAAGTCATCTCATCATCTTGGAGCTGATTACAAGTCTCAATATCCTTCAATATTTCTTTCACATCATTGGATATCAGTTGTTCTACATGGTCCTAGTATCCATCTTGCAGTTGTTTATGTTTTTTATCCAGGTGAGCAGATTTATCTTCTTCCCAAGAAGAAGATTCCTCCATACATCAACATTTAGTTTGGAGCAGCAACAACACCAGCAGTTCAACATTTTTTGGTATTGCTTTTCATGTCCTTTCTTGAGGGAGGATTTTCCCCTTGAGGTTTTGCCTCTTTCCTCATTTCTTTGGACAAGATAAATTGTAAAAGGGTGACCATAGCCTTGTTGTTGGGCCCTATATGCATATATATTTCTAATTAGTTCAGGGATATCATCATAAAGTCAGGCTTAAAGGGGGGTGTTGGAATATAATAAACCCACCCATAAAATAATTAATCATTATTTGATTAATTTCCTACCCACTAGCTTAGATAGTTGGCATCCACTTGCACCTTAGAGTCAAGACTTGCCATCTATATCCGATGAATGATATATTTCTGATTCTAGGTTGATCTTGACCACTTTATGGCCATCCAGAATTGGTAACTGCGCTTTACAGCAGATTATGCTTTATCTGCTTTATCCTGCTTTTCTGTGGATAAGGTCAATCTAGTCAACTAGGAAACTTACAGCTTTTGTTTCCAACCCATCCTCCATTATTTTCACTCCATATTCTAGAATTAGCAAGTCTTTCCTTTGCTCATCATCACTCACACATGCTATTGCTAATTTGTGAGGTGCTTGGTAGATTGGGAAAGTGCTTTAGCCAACTATGGGGTTTATCATAATTAGTAAGCCTGCTTTATGAGCTAGCTTGAGTTGTCTTCTAGCAACTCCTTTTTCCTTTATAAGGATGTATTACCTATGTGATAATATCAATTATCATTTATTGATCATTCATTAATGTGTGTTCATTAATTCTTCTTCTTCTCTCCTTATGCTAATTCTCTATAATTCTCTGTGAGGTTAATTGTGTGCCTAAATCCTTAGCCTGTTTATGAAATTCCTTATGCCATCAAGGCTTTAGAATTTCTACAATATATCTATGCATATGGTCCTATATATGCCATTTCATTTCGTTCTCACCTAAATCCGGATCATCCCCCCTCAAAGAACCTAAATTCACATTGTGGGATAAAATATCGGAAGATATCCTTGCACACTGGGATCATTTTGAGTACTTATTCAACAATAGAGATCAAAAGGACCTTGGAAGATATTGCTAGAAATGTAGTCAATTTTTTAAATAGCAAGACCAATAGTCAATTGCAAACTTTGGGGGTTACTAACAAGACCCACATAATAATAGAGGCAAATAAAGTAATAACAATGAAAAATTTGATGAGCAGGGCTGAATCTAGGGGGAATAGCCCGGTAACAAATTTTTTTATTTATTCAAAGTCTTGTTTAAGGATGCACAAGCAAGAGGATTTCCCCTCTCCTTGGGATGGGAGTGTTGACCTTTATAATTAGGCAACATACTAATAACTATTGAATGATAAAAGAAATAATGATGACAGGTTTGAGAACATGCAGGAGAACTTGAAAGGGACCACCATAGTACAATTATTGTATGAAGAATTTGAGTTGTTAACAAGCCTAAAACTCACATTCAAGAGTCTACAAGCAATACCATATGAACACTTCACAAATGCAGCGACGGCAATAAATGTAAGAAACCAAGTCTGGTTTACTATGCTATAGAACAATTCTTGTTCTTATTACCACGAATCCATGGATGAAAAGAAGTAAATAAATATATAAAATGTTATTGAAGATACGATGATATTTATAAATTATTGGCCCAACTTAAATATGGATTTGGCACCAATTCGAGGAGTCACGTCCTCTTACATTGCATTTATTAGTTAATTATTAATTTTTATTATTATTTATATTTTGTTTATCATTTATGTTCGTAACATTTCCACCCCCTTTAAGGGCAACGCTGTCCTTGAAGTGGATTTGTTCATGTCAATTTTATTATGGATTTGTGATGGAATTCCAACTTGAGATCTGTAGTTTGGATTGGTTCCTTTATCTTGATGTGGTTTTGGACCTCTATGTTGTAATTCTTTTGCTTGAACTATGAGATTATCAATCCATGTATCCCATAATTTTTTGCTTTCCATAGCGTCTTTTGGATTCTATTTATGAGCAAGTGTGGATAGTCATTACCACTTTTTAGTATTCATTGAGAAGAAACTTCACGAAAGACTATAAATTTTTACGTCTGCAATTAATGATATCCTACAATTTTTTGGCATAGGTTTGGTTAATCCACGAATCCATAGCCAATTAATTGTTGCAATTATTAGGATCCTTGAGAATTACACATTATTAAGACGTCATCATGGATGCATTTGTTTTGGGTAGCTCTATGATTATCTCATCATTATAGGTGTCTTGGAAATAACCCTTCAAGTCATTCATGGCTACTATTTTTAAGGGTGAATATCTACCTTCATGTGATTTTTCTCCAAAAGTAAAACCAAGTATATTACTTCCATTGTTTGCATGTGTTGTGGATCCAATATTGGATGTCATAATAATGGAGGTATTTTTAAGAGATACTCTTTGACCTTGGAAATAAAAGTGATTTCCATTCTTAAGTGCTTGGACTTTGAAAATATCAGGTCATATTTCTCCATTTCATCAAGCAATATTATTGTAAATGGCTTCCATCTTACAATCTCAGTGAGTTTGCACTTTAATTCTAATAATTTCAAGAATGTTCGGCAGTTGTCACATAAATGACGTGCATATAAACCGATGTCAACTTGATTGGAAATATCTAGGTCTTGTAAACGTTTTCTTTGAATCGTAGCCTCCATGGATTCTTTATTGGAAGGAATTTTAAGAGACTTCACCCTTGATTTCCACATGACTACGAACAAGGATTCAATTATGGAGCAACATAAATGTTTTTCATTTGTAGTAAGTTGCTCTGTAGGACTTTCTAACCATGCGGATGTAATAACTTCTCTGTCATCTGGCTTACTAACAATAGGCCCACTATCATATTCAACATCATTTGGAATGTAATCGACAGTTGGAAAAGACACAACTTTTGCATCACTATTGTTGAGCCGCAAAAGACCACATTTTATTTACCTTTCATATACCATTTGTCACCTTATTCCTATCTTATCCTCCCATAAAACCATTGATATTCACCACTTTCATAATAAATATGGGTTTATAATTACTATTTTCCAAATAATTTATTTTTGGGTATTTTGAGTGAATTTGTGGTTAATTATTGAGAAAAATAACATATTTTCATTATACTTTAAAGTTGGGTGAGTTTGGTGATGCTTACAGGTGTATTTGAAGACTTTAACAAGCTCAAAAGTGGCCACCTAGCCTCAGATTCGAATTTCATCTTCTAGATGTGAGCTAACTTCAAGGAGAAGATCATGGACATGTGGAGAGAATATCTCATCCAATATTTGTTGAGAATTTAAATGGATGAGTTGTAGATTTGTTGAGGATTTTGAGAGATAAGTTGAGAGAATAGTGAATGTGTAATTATGATCAGTTATCTTCAATTCATGTATAAATAGGAAGGCTCTCTCCTCATTTTGGTTAGAGATTTCTCTAGTGGTTTGGAAGTAGAGAATAGTTTAGAGTTAGTCATAGAATGGATTTCTGATTGTAATAGAGATTATGCTTTGATGCAAATCATGTACTCTTCCATGTTAATATAGATTTTCAACACTTTCTTTCCTACGAGTTGTTATTTTTTGCTTGTGAATTGTTAGTATAGATTTACCGTGAGCTCACAAGTTAATTTCAATTGCTTTATACCAGTTTATTTCATGCAATTTCAGTCTTTCTTTATCAAGTTAA
>LPNX010775138.1:854018-1014526 GCA_001517045.1 Pseudotsuga menziesii
ACAGAGCGTTCAGCTCTCCATCCGAAACCTGCAAACAGTCTGCCATGCGAAACCTGCCAACTGTCTGCCATGCTAGATCTGCAAATTTGTTCGCCATTATGTGCATTCGCCCTTCCACACTTTAACCTGCAATAGATGCAACAAAATAAACTCTCGATCCAGCACCGCTATCCTTTAGATCAGGGATGTTTTGAATGTGAGGCAGGTAGATGAAATTCGGCGAGAAGCCAGTTCCATTTTATTAATTGTTAACACCCAGTTCGTCGACTTCAATAATTCACTCAATTCGACTAATGGATTGGCGAATTTCCTACGAGCAGGATATGGGTATCCTGCCGCTAATTACATCTATAAGAATGCACTTGTCATCATCAATAACAGAACTTTAGTTGTGGCATTTAAAATTAATAATGAACTGCCGGATCAATAGGATGTTATGCAAAATGAATTCCACCAAATGCCAGCCGATGGAAAAGAATCACGAGGTGTTGGTTGAGAGGCTAGTTGAATTGAATGAAGGATACCAGAATAATATTCAAGGCTATCACATCAACAAACTTCTACGAAATTCCTGGACACGTTGTGGAAAAGAGTTTATTGCAATTACTGGAATACAATACCATTCACCTCGGCTGCTTGCTTTACCATTGCTACGGAATCCAATACCTACCCCCGCCTTCTCATTCAGATTCTGATGAGCAGTGTGAGTCTGGGTTAAAGAGCGAAGCGCAGTATTTGGGGCGGTGCTGCATAGGTTGCCATGTTTATGCATAACCCGACGAAGGCTCCGGCTCCGTTTCAATCTAGGGCTCCCGATCTCATCTCATCCTTGGTGGGATTTGATCGCTGAACCTCGAGGTTAAATAGATCCATGCATACCATTGGAATATATCGCTAAATCTTGAAGAAGAGTAGCCTATTGCCATATCTTTTTGTTTTGAAGGTTCTGGAGAAGATTAATGTGAGGGTTTCAGATAGCTTTGATAAGGCTTTTTAGTGTTTGAAGTGTTGTTTTAGGGTTTGAAGACTTATTGGAAGAGTTGGTTTGGCTGTGAGATTGAAGACTACTAGGAATGTTGCAAGATGTGTGTGCTGCTTGAAATTTCAGACTCGCATAAGGACGAGCCATCTGCGGGCTACTCCGCTGCAGGTTTGTCACAAGGCTATAGAGTAGTTATTCTAAGAACGCACAAAACTTTAGGCCGATCTCATTCAGCTCTGCAACGCCGCGACCTCCATCTTTTCATTCTTCTTGATCTTTTTCGTGCGTTAAGTTTGTGTAGAGAATAAGGGTGATAACACAGCTGCTTAGAATACTGAGAGTTATGCACTGGTGGAGAAGACTCAGCTTTGCAAGTATCCGCACTTGAATCCCATACCTCTGTAAGAATTCTTTCCTTGTCTATCAACACTTCTAGTTAAACAAGAAAGCATCAAACAAATGAGTGGCCACGCTGTTTGCATGTTAAACACATTAACAATTTTGTTAGAAGCAATTTGCATGAATAACAGCTACGCTAAAAAATATATGAAGTTCGAGTGAATTTATAGATTTCAAAAACATTGAAGTGATAGACGAGCAGTTCCAAAACAAAAAGTAGAGAATTATGTTGATTCATGCCGAGGAATTTCATTGTTCAGTGATCGTTTGAGATGAAAAACCATTTTACATCGTAAACTTATTTGTTATATACTCTTTAGTGCTCACGATGTTTACATGTTAAACACATTAACAATTTTGTTAGAAGCAAATTTGTATAAATCTTATAACACTACTTGCATCGTACATGCAAATTCTTCCAACAACATTCTTCCCTTGCAACAACATTTTCGAAACCCTAAAAATCAAGAATAAAGTCTAGTTATATGGATAAGCCCTCAATACTTTTCATTTTACAAATAATTTTAAAGTTTTTTGATGTGGAGTTAGCGTTGCTGTGATAGGCTATGCGGCAATCCTTATATACTGGACAGAGTTTCCCTCGGGAGGGGAGCCTGTCCAATGCACACCGTTGGATAAGTCCAGAGTTTCCCTCGGGAGGGGAGCCTGTCCAATGCACACCGTTGGATTTCTTATCCAACGGTGTGCATTGGACAGGCTCCCCTCCCGAGGGAAACTCTGTCCAGTATATAAGGCGCTCCATACCGAGATAATAGTTCAATCCTACACGCAAATTCCAATCCTCACACATTATATTTACGGGAATTTGTGTTTACGTAGTTTTGGATATTTAAGGAATAATGAATCAATGTTGAAGCTCTTAACTTCATGTATGGAATATTTTCAACATAGAATATTATGAAATCGACTATGGTAATTATAGTTAGCAAAGTAATGATTAACTATTTTGGACATATTAAATAGGTACGGAAAAGGGAACAAGTCATCAAGTATGGTTTTCCATGAAAGAATTATATTCATGAACCATAGCGTATTTCATGTCATGCTTTGTATTTATGTCTTTATCCATTCGGATGGGTTGACATCGGTCTCCTTTGAGTGCAAAAGAAATGGCGTTAAAAATATTTTACCATTTCATAATTAGGTGATCCATAAATACCATATCTTAAGAAGTGGTGATAGTTTTGAAAATTTATGTCATTAATATATTAGTATATATGCAACCATGATAAACCAGTGAACTTAGACTCTCGTGGGAAACGAGTGAGAAATTATTTGTAGGAGATTGGTTGTTTGATAAAATAGTAAGTATCACAAGCAGTTTTTTAAAATAATAGATTCTATTACTTTTTCCCTAGGAATGGGCCCATTCTGGCTTCCCATCGGCCACACTTGTGCAGAGTCACGCCTCTATACTTCGAACTTTCGCGAGAAAAACCAGTGCTTTGACGACGAAAAATATGCACGAACTCTGGTTTAGAGAGCTTGCTCTGAGTAGTGAAATTCAACCAAAAAAAATTGTAAAGAAAATCTTAACGTCAAGGAATAATAATAAAGCATTAAAGTAGAACATACTGGTCATGAATAAGAGGCATGGTTTGTAAGTAAGTATATAATACGTTCACAAAGAAGAAGGTTGAATGTATAATATATAAAGTATATTTTGTAGTTTTATGAGTATAGTTTATTGATATGTTAAAAGGATGGGATATGTGGATTGTATATTGTTTTATTTTTATAGAATTAATTTTTATATCTAGAATACAATTATGACTTTTGAAAAGAATGCTTGATAAGATGGATAGAAAGAATGTTTGATAAGATGGATAGGGTGATAGTAGAATTTATTATACATAGATGTAGGGAATGATTTCGTACTCATAAAAAAAAACTGATTATAAATTGTGTTTCTCGGACGTTTTGCTTTTAAATTCCAAAGTAAAGTGTGTTCTTTATAAGCCAAAAAATATATATGTTACCAATTTTTATATCTAGAATACAATTATGACTTTTGAAAAGAATGCTTGATAAGATGGATAGGGTGTTAGTAGAATTTATTATACATAGATCTATGGAATGATTTGGTACTCATTAAAAAATAACTGATTATAAATTGTGTTTCTCGGGACGTTTTGCTTTTAAATTCCAAAGTAAAGTGTGTTCTTTATAAGCCAAAAAATATATATGTTACCAATAGACTAGTATACATTTAACCATTCCAACTTAGACCAATCTTCTCCGGTCATTGAAATTTAACGGTCAGTTGGATTTGCATCACATAAAGTTCCATACAAATGACCACTATTGAAGGATTTCATGCAAATAAATGCACATAACAGAATGATAATACTGTAAGTTTACGAGTCTTTATATAAATACAACTTTAACCAAGTAAAAAATGAGCATATGTTTAAATGCTTACCCATGAACTTAAATTAAAAATAGGTCACTATTTGATTGTTTGATGCTTGCAGACAAAATAATAATAATAATAAAGGTGTTTAAAAATATCTTTTCTTAAATAATGTCAAATGTCATATACATCAATATGCATGTACATGTTTAAATCGTAGTCTGTTTTATCTTCTTTTGAAATCGAAGGCAACTGCTATCGTAGCTATGCCTTCTTCTTGAATTTTATTTTTGCACAGTGGGACCTAGCACATCTTCAGTTCGGGGGAGGTAGGTGTTTGTTCTAATTTTGTTATGATTTTCGTATAAACCATACCATTTGGAATGTAGTTTTGTTTAAAAAGTGAAGGCTCATTTGGTCAGTCATTCCGGACCTCCAACAGCATGTTCATTCAGACGGATACTCGCATGGTCATTCAAACTGCCAAAACTATCACTTGTTTGCACACTCCTCTATATTTGGATCATTGAGTTAGCCTGCTTTTAAAGGGGTCGACCACTGAAATGGTCGACCCTCTCTCTCTATTTGCTCAATCATTACGTAAGGACACATTCATTTTTGTATGAGGATGTAAAAACTCTAATTTCCGTTCCAAATTCTTTTTATTGCAAAACAATTAAAAAGGTTGAAAAAAACACATATAAATACAAATGTAAACATTAAAAAATAATATAAATTTAAAAAATAAATAAAATAAAATTACTAAATAACATAATTAAATTAATAATACGTTTTTTTTTTAAGAAAGAAAAAAACATAAAATAATTAAAAGTTATAAATTAAATTACTTTATATATATAATAAAAATAAAGATAAAAATATCTACAAAATATATTTTGTTTTCAAACAAAATTAAATTAAAAAATTACAAACAATTATATATATATACACACATACACACAAAACAACTTTAAAAATAACAATAAAAGAATTATGATAAAAATTATAAAAAATAAAAATTAAATTAAATTAAAAACTAAAAACATATAAACAAATAAAAAATATTAGGTAATAAATAAAATCATAAAATTTTAAATTTTAAATAAACTTGGAAACTTCTCAAAATTTTATGGTTATTGTGTTAACTTGTTTTCGCAAGTCACTCAGAAATGGAGTTCACTTTCGAACCGACGATATGCATCGATCGGACGACCGACCGCGTGTGACCGGTCACGTCCGACGCGGTCGGTCGTCCGATCGGTGCATATCGTCGGGAAAATAGGTTATACCCTCAGAAATAGGTTTCGACAAGAAGGGTTTCCACTTTCAGGTATAAAAGCATTTCATTTATTTTCTTTGATTTGGTTTGTTAAGCACATATTTTCCTATATTTTCAATGCTCTCACCAGTTGGGTGCAGGAAAATGCTAACATTTTTGCAGACTTACCGACGAATGAATGGCATGCAGAATTAATTTCCAGAATTGCAAAAGATTTTCATAAAAATGCTCCATTAAAAGCTTGAAGAAGCTAAGTTTCCAATGTGTATGTCATGACATTTGTTGTCACAAAGAATCATTTCAAGGACTAATTGCGCCATGTCATGATTACTTACCATTCTTCCTTCCAAGCTTATTCGTCATCCATGTTAGAGTCTACTTTTTCTGCCTTATACATCATAACTTCCCGCATGTCCACCTTTTTGAGTTGCACACATTTTTCCTCATTTTCAGTTTATCTTTTTCCTTTTGAATAAAACCATTCAGTTTCCTTTTCATGACTACACTGCTTTGTTATCCCTGCCATAAAAATTGTTTGATCCTCATATCTTTCATCTATAGTATAAATTGAGCACATAGATTTGTGGACAAACACACAACTCACAAGATAGATCACACAATTTACTCAGTTATTGAAGAATGAAACAGTGCAAAAATGGCTTGCAACTGTGAATGCTTTTCATTAATAAAAAAGTAATTAGATAATAATTACAATGAAGTACAATGGCTAAATAGCCACAAGCAATTCGAATCCACATGAGGAAATTCGAATTGATTACACTCTACTTGACTGTAGGTAACTAAGACCTTGTCTAAATCATTATCAGAGGACTCAATGGTTAACTGACCTTGTCTAAATAATCACCGGAGTTCATCGGAGTTCTAAAACACAACTCAAGTGTTACATTCAGTGTTGACTAAGGCTAACTGACTGTGGTAGGTGAGAAATGCGCCCCTCCTGCATGCAGCCATGCAAACCTAGCACTATTTGAATGTAGAGGACTAGAACTGAATGTAACTAACTCCTAACTTAGCTTGACTAGTCACCAACTCAACTCAACTGACCTTGGTTGGTATCGGCACTCCCAGTGGCTCCTAAATTGTAGGGATTGGTCTAGGAGGCTCCTAAACTGATGCATGTAAGTGCAATCAGTGGTAGTAGGCCTCAATTAGTGTTCCCCACACTTTAGTAACTAAAACATGTGACCCAATTAGGCCAAGTGGACCCAATGGTGCTAGTGACTAAAAATAGACTGGATGGACTCCCGATTTAGACATGACTTCTGATTTGGACATATGACCAAATTGGACAAGGGAGGATTAATAATCCTAATACCCCCTTGAATGCTAACTTGGACAATTTGCAGGCCCTGGTAACTAAGACTATAGGTCACCCATTACATCAAGTAAAATAAAGTAACTGCTTAATACAAGGAGCTAGGGCAAAAACCACATGGGAAAAAATCCCCCCTCTATCTAAGCAAGTAGAATCAGGTCTCAAGTTTGAAAAACTTGAAAATATGTTGCGGCAATCTTTATCTCTATGAGGTAGTGAAGCAGCATGCATGGTGTGCTGTGCACAGGTATTCTGGGGCCTGACATGTAAACTTCTCCTTCTTCTCCAAAATTGATGATGGAAGGAAGGAGGAATGTAACCTTTGTCTCTTGCTGGATGAAGAGGTGTATGATCACATCTATTCCTCTAAATGTAGTGAGAATGACCCCTTGCCATGTAGCATCTTACAGGGAGTCTATTGCATCTCTCTGAAGGAGGTAAGATTGCATGACATAGCGCAAGGGTCTTTCCTTTCTGAGTGTCAGGTGGGTTTCCAGTCATCTTCCTAGCTTCCAGTTTGGAAGTAGGGACTGAATCTAGATCTGAATCACCCTAAATCTCAATCTCATAAACTGATAAATATGGATCTGCAATACTAGTAGAAGCTGCAAAAGAAGTAGATGCAATTATTTCACCTTCCCTTGCAAGTGGCTGCTGAGAGTGCACTAGTTTTGAAGGAGGCATGAAATGTGAGAACTCATATGCTTTTGAGGCATGATTTGCAACACCCTTCACTATGATGTTCCCAGTAGAGATATATGTGATCTCTACTGAGTCAGGACCAAAGATCACTCGCTTTGGAGATATAGTATGGGTCATCTGATAGACATATAATAGGTTTGAAGCTAGGGAGGGAACAAATAGAACATCTTTGAACCTTCCATGTTCAAGCTTGACAGAGCCCTTCCCTTTTGTCTGGACTTTACTGTTATTGCCCATCTGAATACTAGGACCATCAAAGGACTGAAAAGAAGAGAATTATTCTCTGGATGCAGCCATATGGTTGGAAGCTCCAGAATCAATGAGGAAGACATGTGTTGATGAGCAACAAGCCTTCAGTGCATGGCATTTCCTTTGGTATTATTCATCTTCTTCTTCATAGTCATCCTTCCTTGTGCTAGCAGGTGCAGAAATGTTATGTTTCTTCAAAAGAAGAGCCATTTCATCAAGTTGTTTTCTCATACAGGAGCTTTCTGAATGAAAGCCCCTTCCACAGTAAGAGCAGAGGACCTTTCCTTTGCCATTCTTCTTGCTTCTCTTCGAACATGAAGGCTCCTTTAACTGCTATTTCTTCATAGGAGACTCATCTCTTTGCTTCCCTTTGTCATTATCTACCTTATCTCCTCTTGCAACCAGAGTTTGATCTTTGGGAGATCGAATGTTCCAGTACTTTTCTTTGTCATGATTTAAAACTGGCACTGCCTCTGTTTCTTCTGTGAGTCTAAAGAGCTTCTTGGTGTGGAGCAGTACCTCCATGTCTTCCTTCCACTGGTGATAGTTGGAGGGAGAGAGAGGCTCTATTGAATGATCCATTTTGGATGCAGTAAGGAGGATTGAGCTGTTGTAGCGAATGCAGTGAGAAGAAAGGGATGCTTGTAGCGAATGCTGTGAGAAGAGATGATAACCTGTCACAAAATCAAACATACAAAGTAAGGTCAACTACCTGCACATTTCAATTTTTCATCACACCCAACATAATTGATAAAGCAAGCTTGATCAACAATTCCTTGACTTAGCGTATTAAGTGGTAAACCTTCTGCTTATGGTGCAAAGTAGGAATGGAGCAAATTGCTCAAAAAAAATGATCCAGCTGGAGATCTAAGGAGACGTGCCTTGTCCGCCGAGGCTCTGATACCATATAAATTGAGCACATAGATCTGTGGACAAACACACAACTCACAAGATAGATCACACAATTTACTCAGTTATTGAAGAATGAAACAGTGCAAAAATACCTTGCAACTGTGAATGCTTTTCATTAATAAAAAAAGTAATTAGATAATAATTACAATGGCTAAATAGCCACAAGCAATTCGAATCCACATGAGGAAATTCGAATTGATTACACTCTACTTGACTGTAGGTAACTAAGACCTTGTTTAAATCATTATTGAAGGACTCAATGGTTAACTAACCTTGTCTAAATAATCACCGGAGTTCTAAAACACAACTCAAGTGTTACATTTAGTGTTGACTAAGGCTAACTGATTGTGGTAGGTGAGAAATGCGACCCTCCTGCATGCAACCATGCAAACCTAGCGCTAACGGAATGTAACAAACTCCTAACTTAGCTTGACTAGTAACCAACTCAACTCAACTGACCTTGGTTGGTATCAGCACTCCCGGTGGCTTCTAAATTGTAGGGATTGGTCTAGGAGGCTCCTAAACTGATGCATGCAAGTGAAATTAGTGGCAATAGGCCTTAATTAGTGTTCCCCACACTTTAGTAACTGAAACATGTGCCCCAATTAGGCCAAGTGGACCCAATGGTGCTAGTGACAAAAATAGACTGGATGGACTCCCGATTTAGACATGACTCCCGATTTAGACATATGACCAAATTGGACAAGGGATGATTAATAATCCTAATATATAGTCCTTCCACTCATTATGTACAAATCATGTTGACTGATGTGGGATTCCTTAAGGTCCACCTTTCAACAAGTCTTGCCCCATTGACCTCAGCACCTTATCTGGGATATAGACTAGAGTGCATTTTTAGTACCTTGAGGCTTGCATGCCTTAATGGCAAGTTCTCTCATTGACAATCATGGGAATACATCAATGTCCCTTGATCGCTAGATCTTGCAAGTGGCTCGACATCAGCTCATTTATTCGCACTTTGCACGATGTACTTAGGTATCTTGGCACTCATTGACATCAATGGTGAGATTGCCTCGCATTGGTTAACGACATCCATCAATGGTCGGTAATCCAATGACTTCTTTCCATGTTCGACATCAACACATTTATTCGCATGGTAATAATTGTACCATCGGGATTTGTAGCAGGTGAAGACTATATACCTTTCATGACCGTAATCAACAGTTTTACATCAACATACTTCAGCCATATGAGAGTATCACAGTTTCACTTTCAGCTCTCATCTTTTACTTCAGCTAACCAAGCACCAGTTCAGATCCTTCACTTCACATTCTATGATTCAGCTGCAGCATCCACATTCCTCTTGTATAATTCATCAGCTTTTTGGGTAAGTGGAAGTATGTTGTTTTCTAATATTTAATAATGTAATCCCTTAAATGCTAGAAAATGAATGAATTTGGAGAATTTCCTCATTGCATTCCTTTTCTCCTTTTCATAAACCTAATACATCTTAAGTTGGGGGGGGGGGACTATTCATTACCATTTTACATATTCATCATCTCATTTTCCCTTAATCAACATGTCTTTCCCAAACTATGCTATATATATTGGCATGATTCATAACATGAATAAAATGGATTTCTAATATACATTGATGGTTCATCATTTCTAATGCATAAATCTTATGTATTGCAGCAAAAATACAAGTAAACCAAGCGAATGTTGTTAACACAAGAATCAACATTTGTTATGGTTGTCACACAAGAACCAACCATAAATATATATATAAAAAAAGAAAAAAAAAAGAAAAAAAAATGGCTGCCACTCATGCATTTCCAATCATGGAATAATTTACTGTTACATACCATCATCATGTGAAGCCCAACTACAAAGCCAACAGTTTGAAAGAGAATCAATGCATAGTCGCATGAGGACATGCAACCAGTCAAGTTGGGGGGAATGTTGAGCCCTAAAAAGACCACATTTTATTTACCTTTCATATACCATTTGTCACCTTATTCCTATCTTATCCTCCCATAAAACCATTAATATTCACCACTTTCATAATAAATATGGGTTTATAATTACTATTTTCCAAATCATTTATTTTTGGGGATTTTGAGTGAATTTGTGGTTAACTATTGAGAAAAATGACATATTTTCATTATACTTTAAAGTTGGGTGAGTTTGGTGATGCTTACAGGTGTATTTGAAGACTTTAACAAGCTCAAAAGTGGCCACCTAGCCTCATATTCGAATTTAATCTTCTAGATGTGAGCTAACTTCAAGGAGAAGATCATGGACATGTGGAGAGAATATCTCATCCAATATTTGTTGAGAATTTAAAGGGATGAGTTGTAGATTTGTTGAGGATTTTGAGGGATAAGTTGAGAGAATAGTGGATCTGTAATTATGATCATTTATCTTGAATTCATGTATAAATAGGAGGACTCTCTCCTCATTTTGGTTAGAGATCTCTCTAGTGGTTTGGAAGTAGAGAATATTTTAGAGTTAGTCATAGAATGGATTTCTGATTGTAATGGAGATTATGCTTTGATGCAAATCTTGTACTCTTCCATGTTAATATAGATTTTCAGCACTTTCTTTCCTATGAGTTGTTATGTTTTGCTTATGAATTGTTAGTATAGATTTACCGTGAGCTCACAAGTTAATTTCGATTGCTATATAACAGTTTATTTGATGCAATTTCAGTCTTTCTTTATCAAGTTAATTTATGCAATTTTATGTTTTCTGCAATCAGATTCATTACCATACAATTTCATGTTTTCATAACTTAGATTCAATTTCAGTTGTAGAATAGGTTAGTAATACTCTGCCCTTGCATATATTTTGTATGTACCTCACAAGTTTACACTCTTTCTGGGTTGACAATTAAATCGTTGGATATCTGTTATAATTTGATTAATGTTTTTACCCAACAACTATATATACACTTGTGTTTGTAGAACCGTGACCAGTCTTCCCATCTTGTGTAAGTATATATTGATTGCTTCTTGTTGTTGGTGCAATATCATGGAATTTCTTAACTGTCATAGTTTCTTGCCAATATTCATTAGGAAACTTTGAGAGTATGTATGTTTGATGTTGTTTCCTTCTATTCCAAGGTTTTATATGGGTGTGGCTTCCAACTTCATCACTATGATCAATAGCTTTATCCAACAAAACTGGTTGAGAACAACGTGCAAGTGCTTTTTCATGCTCCTTGTTCTCTCCAAACATGGCATTAACATATGCTTCATCATGATGCTCATCAGGAGAAATTTAGGTTGCATCTGGAATCCCAAAAGCTACTATAAGTCCACAATCTGCAGCTTTATAGTTCACAACTAGTAGATGTTGATCTAATGCAAACAAATGCTCTATCACCTTGTTGTTGTCGTCTTTTTCTTTAGTCTCTATTATGGGTTCTCTTATTTTATCTTCCTCATCTTCTGTGCATATGTCTTATTTTGTGGTACTTCTCAACAACACTAGATTGACTCTCATCGAGGTAATCTTTATCCGTTTCAATTCCATGGGAGACATAAACTTTAAATATTTTCTCCTCGAAATTGTCATTGTCACCACCAAGAGCAACCCAATCTTTTGGATACTTATCAACAACGCTAGCTTGACCCTTGTCAGTATTATTGTGAACAATGTCATATTTACTTGTTCCAATTTTGCAAGAGATGATGGCTTTAAGTCTCTTATCCTAAAATTTTCATCATCATCATTAGGAGCGGGTGGATTTAGAGATGCTTTAGTTTGCCAGTTGGGTTTGAATTTAGAAGTTGAATCTACCTCTTTAGCAACTTCTTTTACATGACTATTATAGACATCTTGGTTTCCTTTAAATGTTTATTTAACGAATTTTTTTAATTTGAGTGACCATTTCGTTACTCTCCCTATTGTATTGCTAAAGAATCATTATCATTTCTTAATGGAATAACTTCATGGCACATGTACAATAGGGACCTTCTTCTTTCTTTATTCTTCCTTTATAAAAACTAGGTGTGGTTTTTATAAAACCATGTGTTTTTTTTTCAATAGGGATTTGATAAATGTACACAAGCCTAATATGGTCAAAGAATTAGAATAAGAGAAACTCCAAGTTGATGGCTACTAGCTGAATCAAGCAAGTGCAACTCGGCTCCGATACTAATGTAATAAATTGAGTCTGGTTTACTATGTTATAGAACAATACATGTTCTTATTACCATGAATCCATGGATGAAAAGAAGTAAATAAATATAAAAATGTTGTTGAAGATAATATGGCAATTATATATGATTGGCCCACCTTAAATATGGATTTGGCACCAACCCGAGGATCCACGTCTTCTTACATTAAAATGGTGTTTATTATTAATTATTAATTTATACTATTATTTATTATTTATATTTTATTTATCATTTATGTTCATAACAGTAAATGCCATGAAAAATCATAAATACCCCATTGGTGAAGCATTGACAAAACATTGCCAAATACTCTAAAGTTATTTTTGTCAGTTT
The DNA here is from genome assembly GCA_001517045.1 of Pseudotsuga menziesii. Classification (NCBI taxonomy): domain Eukaryota; kingdom Viridiplantae; phylum Streptophyta; class Pinopsida; order Pinales; family Pinaceae; genus Pseudotsuga; species Pseudotsuga menziesii. Next base: position 866,730 of record LPNX010775138.1, read on the forward strand.
AAGGACAATCTTCAAGCTCAGGAAACACATCAGCAAACCAAGGTTAAATTAAAGAGTTCAGTCAGTGATGAAAGAGGCAATATTCGAGGAGTAGTTTTGAAGAGTAACAAACACCAACAATTTTGGGATAGCTAATAAGAGGAAAAGCAATTTCAAGAAAAAACAAGAAAGGAGAGATTACTATAAAGAGATAATTTGAATCCCTTCATCATGATCGGGCATATTTGGGAGAAGGACTCTTTCAAGGTATACAGGATCATAAGATTATCAAGACATGGTAGTTTGTCATCATAAAAATCACTTTGAGATTCATAACTCAGATCTATGTCATCGTGTACAATTATCCTTTTGTTATTGTATTCTTCTTCTATTAATTCAAAACATATTCCATACTCTATAATACTGTAACACCCTGGTTTTGACCCCGTTGCATTAGATGTATATGATGTATATATTGTAAATGATCATGGTGTGGAGCTCAAGGCCAAGGCCCCACCATTGATCGGTTATGCTATGTTTTGGATTTAAACTTGTCACCGATGGTATATCGGGGCATGCGACATATATTAAGTTTATCATCATGTAAATATGCATCTATAATTAATTAAATGAATCTGACTAGCTACGATCGTGGCAACTAAATTGAGAAGGGGCATGATTTTCACAAGGATAAGGGTGCGAAAATTGTCAAACCTTGGCCAATGGGGGTAAAAATCCATGTGTCACCTTTCTTTGTTTACCCAACCACCTCCATTAAGAATTGGTGGTGGTGGTTGAGGCAGTTATTGTCTTGGGAGTGGGGTGGCAGGACTATCAGCCCTTGCCTCCACGCACACTCCATCCACGTTTGACTTCACTATGGCAAGAGAAACCTTCACGCACTCTCCACTAAGCAGGCCTCAGGATTGTCTGTTCACCTCCACGCACAGGATTTACCTGGTTTCCACTCCCGCGGACACATTCTCCTCTCCACGCATGTGCTAAACACTCGCGCACGTCTAATTATGTCCTCTCTGTAGTCTGTTCATCCACGTACAAGCTGGGAGCTGTTCATCTTCGCGCATGAACCATTGTCTGTTCGTTGTCCTCACGCACATGTATTCTTCTGTTTTGGACTCACACAACGAGCTGGGAGCTGTGCGTTTTCATCCACGATTTGTTGTGTTGACTGTGGTCTCCCTCATGTGGTGATTGTTGGGGTATTCTTTATATTTTGGGATGGGAGTCTGCTCATCTCACGCACAGTTTGAAAGTCGGTATTTTTCTCTTCCTTAGCGTGCTTATGTATGTTTTTACCGATGACTTCGTTGCCCAAGGGTGGGCTGTTGTTTTTCCCTTGTTGTGAGCTTGCCCACTGATACGTTTAGGACTGTATTGTTGGAGTCATTTTGGCCACGATAGGGCCAAGGACGACTCAAGAGTCGTTTTTCCCTGTTAAGCTGCAATTGTGGATTAATTGCCTGCGTGCAATGGTTGGTATTCAGACTGTGAGGGAAGCAGGGATGGGGGCTTGGTTTGCTTGATAAACCTGGTGTGTTGGAAACCACACAGACAGAGCTAGAGGGCTGGCTTTCTTCTCCACAACCCCTGAATAGCACTGGGAGGGAATGCAGGGCCTGAGGGACTATGTAGCAGAGAAGGGACTAATTCCTTGTGTTGGGTGTGTGTGGGTGTCCTAGAAGTCAGGCTAGTTCTGGTGTAGGTGTTCCTAGCTCTGCAATGGGCTCACCAGCTTAGCATTTAGCCTTTCCCACTCCTGGATGGCCTGATAAACCCAACTGTGTTGGCTTGGCTGTGTTTTGTGTATCCATGGCTATGTGTAAGCCTGCTTGTTCCCTTATTCCTTGGAGAATCATGCCTAGCTCGGGGGTGGCAGCGCTGCTGAGAGATTAAGGAGCACGCTGGCCTATGGTTGGGTGGAACGTTGCAGCGACGTAGCTGGTTGCGGAAGGAGTTTTCATAAGATAAGTAATCTTGCCTACTTTTACTTCTGCAACCTCATTTTCTATTAATGATTATGATGAACATGCCCAATGAATGCTTGTATGAATGTATGTTGTTTTCGCTCTATATGATAGATACTTGCATCTGTGCATGATAAATCATCAAGTATGCATGTTCTACTTCAATGCATTCTGTTTTCATTAGATTGTTGTAAGTCACATGTTCATGGGTCTGGTAGCCCGGATGGTTAACGCCATGGTCGCGTCCTCTTCACCAGTCGAAGGGATGGGGACGTGACAAATACTTATAAACTATTAATAAAACCATGAGCAACATGTTATCCCATCATGTACATGTTATGAATGTGATGAATATCAAACAAGGAAAGATGATTTCATTTTCATGACCAAATTTCTTTATGGATGTTTGTTCTGTTAAATAGTAAATGAAGTTTTCATTGTTGTTTAATACATGAATGTTCTAGCTGCCATTGTCATGAGCTTCACAAGATTTAAATTACTTTGTTTTTTTGGACAAAAACGGTTATTGTATTAACTTGAGAAAACAGTGTCTGGGTCGATGATGCAACTACAAAAAAACTGGCTAATATAATTACCATTCAATTCTGAGTTTACAGAGTTAACACTTTCCATATTCAGGTAAATATAAACATAATCTGAATTTTGAAATTGCAACCTTAGCTAACAAAACTATATATTAGCCTGGCTGTCTGATATCTGAATTGATCATCATTTGAGTGTACTTGCTTGATGCGGCACCTTCTTAATCTTTGCTTCAACCTGCAAACCTATATTTCAAACCTTCGATTCTTCATGTCCCTTACCAAACCAACTGATCCTCCAAGTCATAGGTTGTCGATTAGAATCACACGGGTAGCTCAATTACAGACCTTCATGCACCGACCCGATAATGAAATATGCTCATCCTTTCTTTCATGTCAATTCGAATTAATAGCCTGCTCATACATGTGATTATTCATATGGACACCCATCTTAAGGGAGATGGGAAACATGATTAACAAAAAAGCTCATTTGAGTTGAGCTGGGATGCTATGTTGGCAGTCAGGTCTGCCTTATAATTCAGTTCTCGAAGAATATGAAATAACTTCAGATTCTAAAAGGAGCAAGAAAGAGTTTTAATTCTCTACAAGAGTCTATACAATTTCAAATTTTTGATTTGGCTGGTTACATTCATGGCTTGATTTATTAAACGAGAGTCTTCAAAGACCAGAGATTCTTCCACGCCAATAGATTTCATTTGCTTCAAACCTTTCCACGGGATGTATGCTTTTGCAATATTGTTTGTATCGGTTCCAATGCTCCAAGTGTAATTTATTTCAATGTTTTCTTCGGGATTGAGGATAACTCCTCCCCCTCTAGTCGCCCCTGGATTCCCTTTAGAGGCTCCATCAAAGAACAACTTGTTCCTTCCTCCAATTATCGAACTGAGTCTGATCGAGCCTTATCTACTAGACTTCATGTTGCCAGATTGCAAGAGCAAAGTTGTCTGTTGATAAGTTAAACGATGATAACCAGTTTGCTTCTTTTGTTTGTAAAAGGACCTTGTTTTTAGGTAGGGATAGAACCTGGAGATAGTCTCCCATGAGGGCCTGAATGTTGGATTCCACTTGCACTGGAGTGTGAGTAGCTTCTCTAAAAAAATTGTTATTCCGCTCCAGCTAGGTTTCTGAAACTATAAATTTCAGAAGCATCAACCAACATAATTTGAAACCAACCTTTTGGGACAATGATCCCAGATAAACTTGATCCCAAGTGTTGAAAAACAACGAGATACTATCAAGGGGAACTAAGATGCCAAACCAGGGTGTTGTCAGCCACTCCCAAACTTCCATAGCGAAGGGGCATTTTAGAAACAAATTTGCAATGGTTTCTTTGCTCTCTCGACATAGTGGACATTGGAAAGGACCAACAAATTCTCATTTTTCCAAATTGTCTCCTATGAGGATGCTTTCATGAGAAAGAGTCCATACGAACATATCCACCTTGGGACTACTTTTGTAGTTCCAATCTCATTTCCAAACAGTGGTATTTTCGTGGACATTTGGGGGAGTGGAGAAGCAATTATAACCTTGAACAGAGGTGCAAGAGCATGAATTAGTGCCGCATCCTCTTTCATCTCTTGTTGATTTTGCAGTAAGTGCTAAACCTTGGAAATAAGTGAGAAATTAATCTTTTTCTTCTACCAATTGGAGAGTGAAATCATGGATATTCCAATTTTCCAAGGTGAAAGGAGGTTCAATGTTCCAACTCGAGATAGCCCATAAGGTTTCAAGGCCTTGAATTTCCATCCAAGTCCAAAAGTTCCAAATTCCATGAGCAGAGGCTAGGGGAGGATTTTCTAGAATAGAATCCTTCCAAATTCTATTTTGCTTTCTCTTACCTGGGATCCAAGTCAGATCATCTCTAAAGAGAGGAAGCGCTTTTTGACATAAAGTTAGGACTAAAGAGTCGTTTCTGACAGTAAGAACATTGTCCAAAAAATGCAATCGAGAGATTGAAAAAGTATTTTCTCCTGAGGACCTAACTAATCCAGGAATTCGTGTTTCCTATCAAGTTCTAGAGTAGTTTGGCTCCCAAGGCCAAATTCTAAAATTTAAGGTAATGGATCTGCAACCCCCCATCCTGGATAGGGTTTTTTATTATTATTATCTTTTTTCCAACTTACTAGGGTGGATCCCCCCCCATTACTCTTCCCTCACCATAGAAGATTACAGAGCATATTGTTGATGAAGGAGAGAATTTTGGCAGGAACTAACAGGATGAAACTTTGATAAATAGGAAGGCTACTCATAACATACTTGATTAACAGTACTTTCCCTTCCAAGTTGAGCCAGACTACTCCCCATGAGAGAATTTTCTTTTTGATTTTTTCCACGAATGGATTACAATTTGCTACTTTTTGAGAGGCTTTAAAAATTGTAACATGAAGGTATTTGAAGGAATCCTAATGGGTGACACCCGCAATCCCGAGAAATTGAGAAATAACAAACAATTCTCTCGGATTGGTAATCGAGCTGAAAATTGACTTTTCCTCATATTTAATTTACTTCATGAGGCTTTGCAGTAGGAGTCTAGTTTGGATTTAAACCTTTTGGTCGTGATAGGACTGGCCCCTCCCAAGAGAATAGTGTCATTAGCAAATGTTATACACCTGAATGGCACCTCTCCATCCGAGTGCCGACATCCCTCATGTTGGCACACAAAAGGACATCTATGGATAGAGGTTTGCCCAAAACACTATAGATTGGATTATTATATAATACATTCCTCCTCCATCCAGCTGGTTACTTTGCCATTTTGCTATGTTAAGTTGTATTCGCGACTCTCCATATATGCAACTCGCGGATCATTCGCGAGTGTCGGTTGTTACAAGTCACGAATGGATGTATTCGCAGGTTGCTCTTATAGCAACTCGCGGATCATTCACGGGTTGTCCTTATCCATACCCGTGAATATGTCCCTTGACATTTAAAAATAAAAACACGCGATGGCTTGAGATTAGTTAAGCATTGTTACCTTAATTACCTTAACTGTCTCAACCTCCTCAACCTCCGAAACTGCCTTATTCCCTTCATATAAATACAGGCCTTGGGGAGGGTGTTGGATATACACTTGGAGAGCAAAGTTATGCTGGTGGATTGTATACAAAAGTCTTTGGAGTAGTGGAACTCAGAATCCTTTGGTTGCAGAGGAGTCCTTGTCTCAGGCGTTGGGTTGTAATCTGAACTCTTTCATTGTTGATAATAAAGAGAATCTTCTTCCATATGTGTTTCATGTATCTTGGTTCGATAAATGTTTATGTTACACATTTTATATATGATTTATCTAACCTGCTTATATATATATGAATCATCTTGTATCTGGAAGATTGGCTCTTGACAGGTGAAGGAGGAGCAACCTTGAAGACTTTGGAGGTGAAGCAGAACATAAGAGGACTGGCAAGGATCGACCTTCATTAATCAAGTAAGTCTTTCTTATCCTGCTATTTCCTTTACTGCACTTTAGAAGTCAATTGTCTGCAAGTTGATTGAGTATGTTGGTAACCCCAGACCTTAGGTTATTAGGTGTGTAATCCTGTACAACAGTAAACTGAGCATGATTGATGTCATTGGTCCCACGGGCCATTCATATACCAATGAGATCTTGAATTTTCCTAGCTCAATCCAATTAAAAGCTTAGCATCATTGTTTGAATCACATAAAGTAAAGGGGAAAGATGAAATCCCTAGCGCAGTCCTCTAGAGGATTTAAAAAAGGAGGCCACTCTACTGTTGACTAGAGGTCGAGCGATCCAAGGCTCACTAATACATGATTTAACCCAACAAATGAAAGCGAGATTGAAACCATAACACCTCATTACCTGGAAAAGGAAATAGTGATGAAATCTATCAAAAGAGTTAGCTAAATCAATTTTAACCACCATACCTTGTTCTTGATTTGTTGTGCTTAAGTGGATTGTTTCATGAACTAAGATGATGTTCTCGCATATTTTCCTACCTTTAATGAAGCCTCCTTGATTTTTTGGAATGAGCTTGGGTAGAATGTCTGTTAGTTGTTTGGCCATTAATTTGATGATTATCTTATAACCAATATTTCATAATGAGATAAGACAAAATCTATCAAAAGAGGTAGCATGTTTTTCCTTTGGGATAAGGGATAGGAATGCTAAATTGGTACTTTCCCCAATCTAGCACAATTTTGAGACTTCATCACCATTTTATGAAGACCTTTGTAGACAATATCCCATCAAGGATTGATAAACCTTGCAATGAAACCATCAGGCGCTAGAGCCTTGTCCTCCTCCATGTCCTCCATTGTAGCCTTTAGTTCTTCTATAGTTATAGGCTTGATGAGATCCAAATTATCCTTTCTTTGCAGCATATTAGGGTATGCGTCTAGAATGATTTGATTCTTTGGATTTTGAACTATACGATCCTTCGTGTAAATGGAACTGAAGTGTTGAGTCACCTCTTCTTTAATTTTATCAAACTTATTGATCAATTGGCCTTGTATCCAAATCTCTCGAACTTCTTTGAATTTATTTAAGGATTCAACTTGCTTGTGATAGTAGGTTGTGTTTTGATCTCCAGCTTGAAGCCATAAAATTCCTGACATTTGTCTCCAAAATGATTCTTCTTGTCGATAAGCCGAGCACAAGGTTTTGCGTAAGTCTAATTCTCTGTCTAGGAGAGCCTTTGTTATAGAAGTTGATTCCATTATATGTTGACGATCTTCCAACTTTTGTTGGGATTCCATTCTGTTTTGAGAGGGGGAGACTATGAATTTGTCCCAACCCTTCAGAGCCTTTTTAGTTTTTCGAAGTTTCTCTTCCCAAAAAAAGGATGCAGACCTAAAGACTGAAACTGACCGTGCTTCTTTGAAAACCTCCAAAAAATCATTTTGGGCAGTCCAAAGTAGGATGAATCGAAAGGGGATAGGGCCCAAATTTGGATCTTTCTTTAGTTCGACGAGAACCAGTTTGTGGTCCGATCCTCCGAAAGATAAGACCCTAGAAGAAGGATTCATTCCTAATAAAATAAATGAATCTTGGACTAGGAACCTGTCTAATCTTGTTGTTATATGCCCAGGGTCGTAGCGCTTATTGGTCCAAGTGAAATTGCCTTTGGTGGGAACAATATCTGTTAGGTCCAATCTAAAATGAGCTCCTCTGCCTGCTCTCGAATGGTATCTATAACCAAAGAGCCTCCTCTTTTTTTTCCAGATTGGTTCAAAATAACATTAAGATCTCTTGCTAAGAAGATATTCTCCAGTATAGTACCATTGCTTGCTGCCCGGAGGAGATTCCAACACTCTTGTTTTTAAAGAAAAGGACATGTACATAAATATTAAAGAGACATATATGAACTCCAGTAAATTTGTGGAGCAGTCATGTGAAGATCCAATGGGTACAGACCTGATGTTCGACTAACTCAAACTTAGAACTGTCCCCTAAGGTGCATATTCCTCCGGAGCCTCCTCTATAACTGACTGCAAAGCCTCCACCATTTTTCCAAAATTCAAGATTGTGTGAAGGAATGTCCTTTCCTCCATATTTGTCTCCTACATTAGAAGGAGATCAGGTTGGGTATTTCAGATAAAATATCTCGTAGCTTCTTCTTTATTTCTGCTACCTAGTCCCCTACAGTTCCATGAGATGGCCTTCATTACTTACCTTTGTTTGAGGGAGGGACCCCTTTGATGGTTTCCCTTGTTGCTTGGAATTCGTAGTATTATGGAGGAGTATTTCTAATGTTTGTTGGGATCCTTGTATCTTAGCCTTGTAGGTAGCTTGCTCCCTTTGCTCTTTTGTCGATTTCCTTCTGCGTGTGGATTTCTTCTTGTTGGACACGGTCTTCTATAATTCCCCTTCTTCTTCTTCTTCAGGCTCATCGATTTCATATTCATCAGCAGATTTCTCCAAATTTTCGGTTTCCTCTACGTCTTCCCTTATTGTCTCTAGCTAAATGACAGGAGTAGTCTCATATACTACCTCTGTAGCCTCTTTTTCATCATTCCCCTTAGTAGTCTCGAGAGGAACAAAACTATTTTTGTTTGTTCTAGGAGGGGCTTGATCAGCTGATTTATCTAGAGGAGATATGGGTTTGGTAGGAGCAGAGTCTTTGAGATCTTTTCTTGGCCCATGCACTCCTTTGTATTTTGCTCTGGACTTGTTTATGGGTTGCGATCCTTTCTTCTTGTCCTTTTCTGGTTGAGCTTCTTAGTTTTGAGGACATTTCTTAAGGAAGTGGCCGTATTCATGACATCCTCTGCATTTAAAAGGTAGTTGCTCATAATCCAGTTATTGGAAATGAGACCAATTTCCTACAGTGAGCTTAATTTCTTCCGGAAGGCCGGCTTCTAGATCTACCTCCACATGGATACATGCATAAGCATACCGGTCCTTAGGGCTCACCAAATCAATAAAACAACCTAGGGTATTTCCTATTGATTTCAGGGATTTAGGATCCAGCAATGCATTGAAAGGTTTGTCAAATGGATCCAAACTAGGACGAATTTAGGGATGTCTGCTACAGGATTGAAATCCAGAGTCCATCGATTCAAATATATACCTTGCGGCCCCATGAAATATGGGCCATTGCTAAATATTAGGTCTTGATCTATTTTAGACTTGAAATCAAACAGGAAGTACCCTCTTCCTACTGAATAGGGAGCCACATTATGTGCTATCAACGTTCTCTAATTTCTTTGACTCCAGCTATCGATGATTTTCAGGGAGGGCCACAGACCAGTAAACTAGCCAATCAGAGCCCGATCTACAAGAGAAAGAGCGATCATGATGGTGTCTTCTGGTGGAAGGGAAACCACTGGGATGTCTTCCTGTCTTTTGAGGAACTTCGGTGGCACATCCCACCAACAGTTTTGATAATGGAATAAATTCAATAATGATGTACAAAATGATAGCGAACGATTTCTAGGGTTTAATCGATTATTATCATCATCTCCATCCCTTGATCAATAGTTCCTCTATCACTCCTATGTGCATACCATATTCAAATTTTCTAACCAAAATACTCCATATATTTTTTTAACACAAATGGGTAATTTTATTTAGAAGAAGGATATTGGTCTTTTCTGGCATATACCAATCAACCTAATTACATGTTTCGAAAGGACAAGAGGCTGCACAGAGCCTTACAGAGAAGAGGGGATCTCCCATAAAGAACAAAATACAAAAACATGAAGCAAATTTATGGAATAAGATGGAAATAGATGGGTTCCCTGTTGATGCTAAGAAATCCTTGAGGAAGAAGACATTCTTTATTAGCCAGGGAATCTGCAAGATTGTTTAAGTCTTAGAGAATGTGGAATGATTCAGCCATGTCAAATTATTTCAATATTATCCTAATTCTCTGCAGAATAATGTTCAAGGCAGAATTATTGAAGATGTCAGTTGAATTTAAATTTTTGATCAGCATCTTAGAGTCACCAAAGATTTGAACGGAATTGAAACCTTTTTTCTTAGAAAACTGGGTCGCCATGAGTAGGCTGTAGCTTTCGGCTTGATTGTTTGTCATGGATCCAAGATCCCAGCTAAAACTGAATTTGGTCAATTTGCCAGGTGAGAACACCAAGCCACCAGCTCTTGAGGACCTGTGATTCCCTTTGGAAGCACCATCAAAGAAAATTACCGCTGAATCATAATTCATCCATTTTTTTTAAATGCCTCATTATTCCCAGGAAACCTCCAAATAGGAAGACTGACAGGATTGGGTCAAATCAAATTATTCCCCATAGCTTAAGGACAAGCACCCTTCCATAATGAAGCTAGAAGAGAAGACGACAATTGTCCAATACATTCAACAAACCACGAATTAGAATTGGAGGCCATGATCTGGGAGGATGGGTTATGATCGTTGAAAATACAACTATTTATGGCCAGCCAAAGAGCCTACCAAGTGAATTTCAAAATCGAGTGCCAGTGTTTATGGAGGATAGTAGAGGTCGATTTTGGAGGATGACTATCATGCCAAGCAGGATAAAAAGTCATTATAGAAGTTTGAGGAAGAAACGAGCAGTTAATACCTTGAATAACCAGAGCCCATACTTCTTTGGAGAAAACGTAGTCAACAAGGAGATGATCCGCCGTCTCCAAAGCTGTTTTACATAAACAACAACAAAAAGGTCCATTGAAGCCACAATTTACAAGGATATCATCTGTCAAAATCATGTTGTTCAAAACAAGCCAAGAAAAAAGATTAACCTTCGACAGACAATGGGGAAACCAAACCAATTTCCATATCGCAGGTGAAAAGCATGAGCTGTGGCGAGATTGAAGGGCATTGAAGCCTTTGGCAACAGATTAAAAACCATCAATACCCCAACCCCAACTATCATTGAGAGAGATGTGGACAGGAGCAAGGCCAGAAAGAGAAGAGAGCAACAAATTTTTTAGAGGATAAAGGCAAGCTGGAAGATCCAGGAGAGACCATCCAACCTAATTTCCAACACTGTCCCAAATACAGATATTGGCCAATCAGAGAATTACTTTATTTGTTTCCCAATTCATTATCTCTGATAGCTGAATTACTAAGGAAAGAGGAGGATTCCTAGAGATTTTATCCTCCCAAAGAAGGATCCTTTTCCCATTTCCAGGAGTTCTAAATAGTTGTTGATTAAAAAATTCAAAACATTTTCTGCAGAAGTTCCAAATAGCAGTGCCAGTTGTTGTATTAGCAGAAGAAATATTTCTCAATTATCCACCGTTAAGATACTTCATCCAAAAAATCTTGCTGACAGGATGTTTTTTGTCCACGAATAACTGCCAAATCAGCTTGCAACTCAACGCTAGATTGGCTAGACCAGGGTCCCGTATTTGTAATCCACCTACTGAAATTGTTCTCTTCAGGACTTCCCAAATTACCAAATGCAACTTATTTTGACTTTCTTTACCGCCATTCTAGAGGAAATGAGGCAGGAGTTTAGAAATCTGAGCTGAAATACTCTTAGGGGCAAGCAACAAAGTGGATTGGAAAATAGGAAAAGCTGAAAGAACTTCCTTCAAGATCATTTTTTCCAGCCTTTGTTAACCATTGTCCACCCCAAGAAGCGATTTTGCTCTTAACTTAACCGATACATCCATCCAAAGGGAGGGAGGGGACGCCCAAGAGTTAAGGGGAGCCCCAAATACTTAATCTTTTCCCACTTGTCGAAGCCAGGGAATCCCAAGAAGTCTGCCATACACAACGCTTTTGTTTTTGTTAATCAATGCTCCTGAGATTTGGAAGAATTTTTGAAGAGTTTCATAGACATCCCGAGCAATCTTCATAGAGGCTCCTCCTAAAAGAAGGGAGTCATCTGCAAAAAGAGTGTGATTGATTAGGTTGACACCCGTAGCAATCTTGATGCTCAAGATGTAACCAGCTTCATGTTCAACTATGATTTTTCTACTAAGAGTTTCAGCCATCAAGATGTATAGGAAGGGGGACATCGGACAACCTTGGTGGAGACCTCTAGAAGCTTTGAAGAAGTCTGAAGGTCTACCATTGAATAATGGCGCAATCCAATGCCCATTAGTGCATGCTTTAATCAGATTAACAAACTTAGAGAAAAAACCAAAAGAGAGAAGGACACCATAAATGAAGGAAAGCTTTACTCTATCAAAGGTGTTCTTCATATCCAACTTAATTGACATGTGTTTCTCCTTCCTTGGGAAGCTTGAACGAAGAGCTTCTTGAACTTGGATGACATTATCCACTAAATGTCTGCCTTTGACAAATCCCTCCCTAGAAAGGAGAGATCAACTTGCCAAGCAAGATCTTAAATATGTTAGCAAGGAGTTTGGAAAGGATCTTGTACGAAGCATTACACAGTGAATAGGATGAAACCTATCGAAGGAAGAAGGATTGACTTCCTTGGGGATAAAGGCAAGAAATGTAAAGCTTGTGCACCCTCCCACTTTTGGTTTTTTTTGGAAGGCAATCACCATACGGATCAAATCTGTTTGATGATAGGCCAACAGAATTTATACAAATGAAAGGAAAAGCCATCCGGCCCTGGAGCTTTATCCAACTCCATATCCCAGATGACATCAACAATTTGCTTTTTAGAGAAGGGTTTCATTCAAACATAGTTGTCCTCATCACTAACAAGAGAAGGGACATTATCCAAATATTCAGAAGACAATTCCTCATCATTGAGACCATCATCCCAAAATTAAAGCTAAAAATGCCTTCTAGCAGACTGTTTAAGAAGATCTTGACCTTTAATTGTGATCCCCTCATCAGTGGATATTTTTGAGATATGATATTGGGATAATCTAACCCCACATTGACGATGGAAATATGTTGTAGTCTTATCTCCTGCCTTTATCCAGAGGCAACGAGACTTTAGCCTGAGATGTTCCTCTTCCTGTTTGAATGATTGAGAGGTGTTATACTAGGCAGTTTTTTCTCGAGCTAATTAAAAAATGGAAATATCTATATCTTCCATACCAAGTTGAATTGCAGCTAGTTCTGAAACACTTTCTTTCCTAGTGGTCGTAGGAGAGGGAAGATGAGTTTTGACCCATTGCTTCAGCTCAAGATTGGTTCTCTTCAATTTCTATTCCCAGACAAAATTGGGAGAGCCAAATACATATTGTGACCAAGCTAGAGATACCACATCCATAAATCTGACTCTCTAAATCCAGAGGGGGCTGTATCTGAACAAGATTGGCCCAATATCCTCTTCTTTTTCAAATAAAATGAAATTGGGTGGTGATCAGACATGATCTTGGGTAAATTTTTTGTTGAGATAATGGTTTTTCCATCAATCAAATGGCTGTGAACAAGAAATCGATCAAGCCTGGCAAAGATGCTTACGGCACCCACTCTGTGGTTGGACCACGTATACCGCCCAAGCTTGGATTTTAAGTCGATCAAATCCCAAACTTGAATCAACTCCTCCATTGTATCGTGCATAAAATCCTTACCTCATAGACCTCCTTTTTATTCATTAGGAGCTAACGAAATGTTAATATCCCCAACTAATATTATATTTACAGGAGAATTGAACTCTAGGAATTCTGATATCAATTTCCAACATTCTTGTTTTTCAATGTAATTAATAGGCACATATAGATTAAAGAGGGTGATAGAGGTCTTACTAGCGTAATGAAAGAGCTCTGAAAATATCCAGTGCTAAGTGGCTAACCAATTTTTTAACTGAAAATTCTCTTCATGCCATAGAGTGGCTAATCCCCCGCAGGTGCCTCTAGCACTGATAGCTTTTCCCAAGTTCGGATTCCATTTATTTTTACTTAAGAGAAGAAGAACTTCATCCTCATCCTTGGTCTCTTGAAGGAAGAGAATTTTATAAGGGACCATTCTCAGTAAATCTTTAACTACTACAGCTTTGATTAGGTTCCCCAATCCCCTGTAATGCCAAGAGACGATCTGCATTACTTACCCAGGTTAGAGGGAGTTATTACTCTCTTTGGAGGCCTGGAACTCTTGTTCCTCCCATATGACATTTCGATGGTGGACTGGCTACCTTGCGTCTTTAACCTCTTAGCCTCTTCTTCCCTGATTTCTTTCTTAGACTTCCTGCTAGCCTTTTTGGAGAGCTGCTCAATGGAATCTTCATTAGAAGATCTAGAGCTGTCAGCCAGTTTCTTACAAGTAATGTATGCATAAGAAGGGGGAGAGATAACACCAATAGGATAAACAAGGGAAGGATCTCTAGTCCAAATAGGATCCGATGAAGATGGACCATCTTGAACCGGAGTTACTTTGTTTAGATAAGATTCCATCACTTTCCCTACATCCGATTCCATCACTTTCCCATCGTATTGCTGCATTTCACCTTCTTTGAGCTCAGAAGAGCTAAGGATAACAAAGTGATTAGAAGGAGCATTGGAGATGTCAATAGCCTGAGGAATAGGAATCTTTCCAACAATAGAGACACCTTTCACGGATTTACCTTTCTTTCTAGGGCCCTGGTTGGAAATTCCTGCTTTCTGGACTAGGGTCCACTGGTCATCTTTCTCATTTTGAGTTTCCTCTTCTGACTTTTCGTTCCAGTTTCGGGAAAAATGGTCGTAACCATGGCATAATCTACATTCGAAAGGAATTTGTTCATAATCCAACTCCTGGGTATGAGACCACTTAGCAACTATTAAGTTGATTACCTCCGGTAGGCCTGTCTCCAAATCGACTTCTACACATATTCTAGCGCATGAGAATTGGTCTTTCCGATCAGCCATGTCAATATATTTACCAAGCTTGTTCCCAATGGCTTCAAGGGAATATGAGCTCCAGCAGTGTAAAGGAAGATGCGGGAGCCTTACCCAAACAAGGACAACAGACGAAACATCTTGAGTGGGATCAAAATTAGGGGTCCATTTATTCAAGTAGAGCCCATGAGGGCCCATGAAGTATGGACCACTTCAAAAGATAAGGTCACGGTCCTCTGCTGAGTCAAAAACGAAAACAAAATAACCTCTTCCAACAAAATGATTTCGGATGCCATAAAAAACTAAGGGCTGCCAGTTTCTTTGCATCCAACCATCAATGGCCTTAGGAGATGGCCAGAGGCTAGAGAATTGCTCGATTAACCAATGTTCAACAAGATTTAAGGACGAACGACAGGTCCGATTAACAAGTAATTGTATAGATAGGATGTCAACTTTCTTGACAAATTTCTGAGCAGGGCCTCCATTCCTCTTGCCACAATAAGTAATCAATCTCTTGAAAGCCTCTAGGTCAGGAGGAAGAGGCAGTGGAGGAACCCCATCGGAATCCATAAGAATGACCACCAGAACTTAGCAATAAGAACTTGCCAATCTTTTGTAGCCATACAGCTGCTGAACTACCAGGCCAAGGGAGATCCAATTGGACACAAAAAGGAATGCAAGCACTAGAGAGGCAACTAAGATTTTCCAACCTGCAAATCACAAAGGAGATAGAACAATGTAGAGGTTCCATGAAGACTCTAGATCAACCTGCAAAAATAAAATCCAAGACCAAGGACCAATGACCTATCCACCGAGCACAACAATCAAGCACTGATGTTGCCGACATCAACTAAACCATAGAGGAAGACCATAGCAAAGGCATCTAAACATAACAAAAAAACCTAGAATAAGATTTCAAATCTTCTAGGAGTGCCTTTTATCCTACGTTGCCTCTTTCATCTTGACCTTTCACAAAATCCTCCATATTTAAATTACTTTGTTAAAACTGATTAATTCTTAATTGCTCAACATATTTTTCTTTCACCATGAATTGCAATATTTATCCCTAAGGATACCTTGTGTATTTCATTTTGTTTCCATAATTCTCTCCACTCACTATCTGCAATATCAATTCCTAAATATAAACCTGATAGATTCCTCTAAAATTGAAAATATGATAAATAATCTTGCCTATTTTCCTTGTGCATATGCAAATTTTAAAATAAAACAAGAACAATCTTTAATATCAATTCCTAAATATAAACATGATAAATTCCTCTAAATCTATTTTTTGCCTCTAGTGAGGAACGACGACTCGCTCCTGGAAAACCTGGTTTCACTCCAAGAAGATCCTGAACATTAACCTAGGCTTAGCTGAAGCTTGGCTCTTCATCGATTTCAACAGGAATTTTTTGTAGGTATTGATCTTAGCAGCAATATGAGTGTAGCTTCCATGGCCGCTGCAGGGGGTGCTTTCCCTCCCCTTGAACTCACTGTTTTGAGGAGATTGGTAGCAACAAGCAACAAGAGGAAGCTCAGTCCGAATCAATGAAATTAGACAATGTTCCTTCGGTGGATTTACCTGCATAACAACCTTGCTGGATAGCCATGAATATTGCAGATTAGGGTCTTATTGGTCATTTTACTGGTCTTTAGCCATCCCCCAAGGAAATCGATGGGTGGTTTCAGATGAATTGGAAGCCCCTTATCTCAGAAGGCATACATAATAATTTGGTAGGTAAAGGATATTACGTATTTCTATTTGAAAATTCAGAAGACATAGATTTAATATTTAGAAACGGGCCATATTTCATGGGCCCTCAAGGGCTGTACCTGAACAAGTGGACACTGGAATTTGATCCAAGTTAAGATGTTCCTGTTTAGGTTAGGCTGTCACATCTCCCGCTTCACTGCTGGAATCTGGAGTCTTTAGAAGCTATAGGGAACAAATTGGGGAAGTATATAGATAGGGATGAAAGAAGAGAACAATATTCTTGTGCCATAATATGTGTTGAAGTTGATTTGGAGGTAGGGATTCCTGAAGAGATTAAATTGACAGTAGCACATTGGTCGCATGTGCAGGAGCTTGATTATGAGAAACTGCCTTTTAAGTGCAGACATTGTCATGGATATGGGAATTTCGCTAGATCATGTAAGCATAAAGATGAGGAAGAAGCTATCAAAGAGAAGGGAGAATAATGGATACAAGTTCAAAAAACAAGTATAGCAATGTAGGGTAATAAATCAAAGGGAAAAAGAGGAGAAATGGGGTCGGGTAGTAATCCCACCGGACATAAGCATAATGAAATTGGAACAACTATGAAGGAAATAACATCACAAAACAATTTCTAAGTGTTGAGCAATCCAGAAGAACAAGTGATCCCAGTGCTTGAAGAGGGAGAAGTTCAACAATATCAAGATAAGAGAAGAAAATAAAGAATCATCTAAGCCGGATCTTGGTACTCCTACTGGTGGATCCTCCCCCACATATGCATAAATGGTAAGAAATGAAACCTATGAATAACTCTCGTTCATCTGAAGAAGAATCTCTTGAGAGGTATTCAAAAAAAGGGCGTAAATCTCTTAAGAAGGTCTAGGAAGAAGAAGTCGAATGTCTGAAGATGCAAGGAAGTCAAGCTACAATATAGACGTCAATTGATAGGAATACTTGGGCTAGACCTATAAAAGGAGGCCCTCTTCCTTTTGTCAATAATAAATAATGAACATTGTCTCTTCGAATTGCAGGGTGCTGGGAAATCCTTCTAAAGCTGAAGTTGTTAAATACCTTATAAGAATGGCTTCTCCCGATGTTCTTCTGCTCCAAGAGACAAAAATAGAAGAGGAGACTCTTCTTTCCTTAAGCAAAAAGAATTGGAAAAAGAATGTAGGGAAGGTTGTGAGTGCACGGGGTTCATCTGGTGGACTAGCAACCCTGTGGACAGAGGAAATGTTTTCAATGGAAAATTCATTTGAAACACAACATTGAATATTTATCGATCTCTGACATATTCCAAGTAAGATATCTCTGGCTATTTTTACTATTTATGTACCTATAAATTTTCAAGAGAAAAAATAATGTTGGAATTCCCTGGCAGATTTTGTTGTTGCAAATGCTCTCTCAAATATCATTGTGGTTGGTGATCTAAATGTTACACTAAATCCAAAAGGAAAAAAATGAGTAGTCTGCGGGAGGGACCCCATGCATAATTCGGTGGAGAATTTGATTCTATTATGGGATCTGTTAGACTTTAAGCCAAAGAAAGGCAAATACACTTGGACTAATAATCGAACAGGAGCAACAAATATCTCAGCAAGGTTGGATCGTTTCTTCGTTCAAAGCTCTTTTTTGATGGAAAAAAAGATTGTCGCCTCCAGTATCTTGCCCACTTTGGATCATATACCAATATTGCTGCAGCTTGATGATGAAGAAGATCTCAGCCCCATACCCTTTCGGTTCAGTCCTCTTTGGATAGATCGAGATGGTTTTATGAACACAATTACCAAGGCATAGGATCGTCGAATTTTGTGTGGGAGAGAAAACTAAAAAATACTAAATTAGTGTTAAAGGAATGGGTCAAACATTCAGTTAAAACTCCAATCAACGATAGAAAAGAGGCTCTAGAAAAATTGGAGGAGATTCAATTGGAAATAGAAGAAAAAGAAATAACCTCTGCTATGCTGGAAAAAGAGCAAAAAGCATAGTTTAACTCCTTTTGAGCATTTAGGCAGGAAGAAGAATATTGGAGATTGAAGTCTCGCAACATATGGTTGAAATTGGGAGATCAAAATACGTCATTTTTCCACAAACTATATAGTGCCAGACTATCCCTTAATCATATTTCGGAAATATCCTCATTGACTGGTGAAAATTTTAGAGGCATTTTTCAAATAAAACAAGTGACTGAAACACATTTTCAATGCCCATTTAGAGAGGATGGATCAATTGAACTAGATTTAACCTCAAAATTTTTGTCCAACATTCCTTATTTGGTTTGTGAGGAGGAAAATGGAGAGCTAATGAATCCTTTTATGGAGGAAGATATCATTGATGTTATATGGTCTATGGAACCGGATAAAGCCCTAGGCCCAAATGGATTATGTTTTCATTTTTATAGAGCTTGTTGGACAGTAATAAGAAAATATCTACTTAGGATTATCAAAACATTTTAGTTAAAATCCAAAGTTGGTGGATTTACCAAATCCACCTTCCTTGCATTAATTTTTAAAGAAGTCAATCCAACTACTTTTGATCGATTCAAACCTATTTCACTTTGTAATGCATCTTATAAAATCTTTTATAAACTCTTATCCAATCGGCTCAAACCTTTTCTAGGGAAGTTGATTTCACCTCTTCAAGGTGGGTTTGTAAAAGGGAGAGACATTCTAGATAATGTGATTCAAGTTCAGGAAGCCATGCATTCCAGCTTTCAAAGAAAGGAGAAGGGCATGTTAATAAAACTTGATATGGAAAATGCTTTTGATAGGGTGAAGCTATCCTTTCTTTACAAAGTTATTCATTCATTTGGATTTAGCTCTGCATTTATAAATTTGATAAAAGCTTGTATGAATAAACCATGGATAGCACCATTAGCAAATGACAGACCAACAAACTTCTTTCAAGGAACTAGGGGTCTTATACAGGGTTGTCTGCTCTCGCCATTCTTGTATATTATGATGGTTGATACTTTGAGCAGAAAGTTATTTGCATGAAAAGATGATGGGATTATTTCAGGCATCAAGTCGGCAAGTGGGGTAGACTCTATCAACCATGCTCTCTTTGCAGAAGATTAGTTGCTTTTGGGAGGGGATTCGCTAAGGATGGCAAGCGTTTTTAAAGAAAATTTGCAAAATTTTTGTCTTATTTCAGGGGCTCTTATCAACAATAGAAAGAGTGGAGTGTATGGATGGAACACAGATCACTCAACAATTGTAAACACATCTCAAATTTTAGACTTTCTTGGATATGACACATGGGACAAGATTAAATATCTAGGTCTTCCGTTAACCCTGTGCCAAAACAATCCTTCTCTCTGGCTAGAAATAATTAATAAGATAAAAGCAAAAATTGCCTCATGGGGTGGTCAATGGCTCATGAAGGAAGGGAAGCTTATAATGATTAAGTCAATACTATCAGCTCTCCCAATTTACCAATCCTCTCTTCTATTGGCTCCAAAAACAATTATGGATCAGATATCCAAGCTGATTAGAGATTTCCTCTAGAGAGGCGGAAAATGAAATAAGAATAGAATGCATTTGGTTAAATGGGATATTGTTCAAAGACTTGTTCTAGAAGGTGGATTACAAATCAGAGACCCGAGATTGGCTAATGTTGCTATGGGAGGAAAAATTCTGTGGCAACTCTTCTCTAATAAAAAACACCTTGTTAGTCAAATATTATGGAAAAATTATCTTAAAGGAGGAACTGTAATAAATTTACAGGTAACAAATACTCCTAAAGATTCTATAACCTGGAATTTATGCAGAAGAGGATTAGAAGTCTTTCAACAACAGTTATATCGCATACCAGGAAATGGAAGGAAAAATTTACTGTGGGATGACAAAATAAAAGGCAACGCTCCATTAAATGCTGATATATCCATTATAGAGATCAAGCTCTAGATTGTCAACAAAGGATTTTTAAGGTTGTCTCATATTTCATCTTGGGACAGAAACGGAACTGGGCAACGTGGAAATTCCCAGATATGCCAGAACGCCTTATCGCTCAAAAAAACTTGTTGTTGGTTAATTTGATAGGGTTGGCTCCAGTTCACTCAACGAGCAAGGACACGTGGGGATGGGGAAAATCAGGGAAGTATATAGCAGCACAAGGTTTCCATGCACTACTGACAAATCCGATTCCAATCCAAAATGCTTCTGTTTGGAAAGTAATATGAAATTTTCCAAGTATTCCAAAAGTCAAATTTTTTACATGGATACTAGTGCAACATAAAGCTCTTACAGGTGAAAACCTGTCAAGAAGGGCATTTTTTGGACTGTTTAGATGTTGTCTATGTTATCAAGCCGCAGAGACTTCAGACCATGTTTTTGTTGGATGCATTTTTTCTCAGAAGGTCTGGGTGCATATCTTGAGTGGGATGTTGGTTCCAACTCCTTCGAATATTGAACTTGTAAGTCTATTTACAAGATGGATGTCAAGGTACCTAGGAATTATCTCAATCAGTCATGAATGGAAGAAAATTTCTCAAGCCATTCTAAAATTTTTATGGTGGAAAATTTGGCTAGCAAGATATTAATTGATTTTTAATAGTAAGGTCATGAAACCAGAAATTGCAGCAACAAAAGCAAAGGCTTTGCTGTTGGAAGTTGTGGGAAATCTTCAAATTGATTCCATTAAATTCACAGTTGAGCATAATTGGCTTGGATCGCTGCAGGCAGATTAAATTTAGTTGGGTTTTGGTAGACCTTTTATCAACACAATTTGGCAGGTGAGACTTCCGGAAAAAGAATTTTTAGAATGGTGGCAAAGAAAAAATAAAGTCTCGATCTTCTTCGATGGAGCGTCAAAAGGAAATCCAGGGAAAGGTGGGGCAGGGGGATTGATATACTACCCGGGAGGAAGGTTAGAAAACAACTTCAGCTGGGGTTTAGGATGAATTATGAATAATCAAGCAGAAATATTTTCTCTTTTAAAAGCATGTCAACTCACAAAGGAAACTGGACATAATAACCTTCAAATGTTTGGAGATTCATAAATTATAATAAAAGATTTAAACTCTGCTACAAAGTTCAACAATATAAGCTTGAACGTGACTATGCAAAGGCTGCATTTCATCATGTTAGACCGTGTCTATGTTACCTCTTATCACATTCTTCGAGAATTGAATAAGATGGTAGACTTCAAAGCAAATCAAGGTTGTCAACTACCTACAGGAATGTTAAGTTTGAATGAAGGACTTAGTTTGATGCATCATATTTCCATAAGCTAGAAATGATGGGCAGTGTCAAAAGTACTATACTAGGAATGAGAAGTTTTGGAAACATGGAATTGTATATCTGGGAATAGATGTAATTGGGTGAAGGCCCAACCAATTTTTTTTCAATATATATATATATATATATATATATATATATTTGTTTTAGTTATAAAAAAAATGCCTCTAAAGCTGAAAATATGATAAATCATCTCACATATTTGCCTTGTGCATATGCAAATTTTAAAATAAAACAAGAAAAACATGTTTCTAAAAAAGATTTAGCTCTAAATCTGAATAAATTGATTTGTATCATGCCTTGGCATATTTCCATTATAGCTTGGAACATATCGAGGGATAACAATTTGCTTATATGTGGTTGCATTTTTGTAGTCGACCCACCAATTCTATTTTAAAGAAAACTTCCCCACTTCTTATTCAGTGAATCAAAGGCTTGATATTCTTCGTTGGATTGCATTTGGACTTGTACCTTGGCACTTGTGGCTTGATGATTTGATGGATGGTCAGTATTTTATTCAAACAATGCTTGACAATTTTCAACTTGGTTTAATCACTGAATTATGGCTATGGCTTCATTGATTAGGGCGTTTAGGCTTGATGATGTTGCCACCATTATATCCGATCGAAGGTAATCCACATGCAATGGGAAGTCAATTTACATGTTTTAAAATATGTTGATAGTTCCCAACTCCTCCGAGCTGTAGTTCCTATCATCATGGGCTTGTCTTTGGTCTTGGGTTGAATTTGTGGCTAGGCTTGTGAAGGCTAGGGATGTGGTTGATTGCCAATCAACATTTTCTTGGTAAACAAAACTTTGGAAAATAATCAAGAAAGTGATTAAGGTGTATGATAGAATATAATGGGCCGAGGGACATGTATAATTAATAAGAAACACAATAGGTCTCATGAGAATGTGTAATGGGGAGACAAAGGCCATATAAAAGACAAATTAAACTTGGGGGAGCCAAATTGGAGAATTGCGTGAATGCCATGACAATCTCAGAAGGATCCCATATCAAATATACCTATGCCTATAATGAATCTATCACCCATAAAATGTATCATCACAACCACTAAGCAAAAAAACCATCAATCTGCACATAGTTAGTCATTATTTTACCAAATTCAAAGACTTCTTAAGTGGTGGAAACCCCCAATTGTATTCAAGTTAGCTAGAGACCTAGGCTAGGATTGCAAATTTGAGAACTTTGAAAGGCTAGATGAGATGTGCTCAATTTTTATGAGAAATTTTCAATTCATGGGGGATCTTGGCAACTCTTTATTGGCTAATAACTATTGGTCATAAATGAGAAATGACAAGTATTTGGGGTGTGGGTGGAGGAGCAACGATATTATGAATTTATATTTTTTTTGTTTACAAGAACAATGATTTCCTGATTTTATTTTGTTAGCTCTTGATCCTATGTTCTTAACCACAAGCCTCTACCCTTCATTGAGGGCAAGCTATGGTTTCTTGTTCCATGGGGAGTATTAATTTGGCGATCCTTGAGTCTCCACTGAAGATTTATGTGCATCTTAACAGAGCCAACATGATCTTTGTAATGCTCTAGTGATGCGTAAATTGACATGGATATTCCATTGGAGAAATTCGTTGGAACGATTCTTACAACTTAGTTCTTTTTGTTAGCTTATTTCTATTGAATGCTAAATAACTTGAATTGTAAGAAAGCTAACTTGAGCAAAGAAATACAAAATCCTCACAATAACACATGATATACCTTGGGAAACCCTATTGTGGGGGAAAATATAGCCATAAATGAGGACAATGCCTTGTTATTTTATATATAATGCAAATACAAAGAAAGTGGTACTCTCTATGGAGTTACCTATTACTCTACTGTTTATGTAATTGTAACTTCAGAATGTATTCACTTGTATTTCTTATGTATTATACCCCGATGTTTATTCCAGGATGTATTTGTAATGTACTTGAGTCATGTCATGCCCCGATGTTCCTATCGGGAGTTTCTATAATGTAAACAAGTAAGGTCAAGTCAAGGTGGGTAACCCTCCTATTGTTCAAGGGTTAAAGTCCCCTCAGTTCCGTGGCACTAGGGTTGTTAGAATCACTTAGTGAAGTCGGCCCTAGTAGGGTTTAGTCAAGTCGAGAATTAGTATAAATAGAGTGCTAGCCTCTCTATTTATCACACACTCACTCACACTCGGTTGTAGCGCATAGCTGAGGAAGAAGAAGACACTAGGGCTAGGAAGAAAGAAGGTTACTGCTGTCGGGAGATCATCTTACTATTTTGGGTTTTACTTTTGGTGTTGATTCTATCTCTAAGGAAGTTGCGGGGTTTTCTCCATTTATGGTTTCCCTGAGGAAAAACACTGTGTTCATTGTCTCTGTGTTTGATTGTTGTTTTTGTTATTCTCTCAGTTAAAGATCCTAATATAATGCTAGCTTAATGTTAAAATCTAACATGGTATCATAGCTAACCTGAGAAGAAGACACTGTGCAGCTGTGGGAACTAGGGATTCCTACTGTGTGGATCTCTCTCCACATATTTTCAGCAAAAGAAGGTTGGATTAACTCTCCTCCCTAGGGCGCATCTTTCTGTCGAAGCATAATCCAATTCTGAGGTTTTTCAATTTTGGACCCGACACTGCTGCCAGAAATTAGGGATTTTCACAAAAGTGGAATTTTTCAGTGAGCCCAGGCCTGGATTGATCTCCTCCTCAAAATCGAAGCATTTGGTTGGACAGAACTTCGGAAAAGCAAAACCCTAATCTGCTCCTGAACCAGCACTACAGAAGTTCAGCTCCAAATCATGATTCGACATCTTAACCTGGTAAGATCTAAATCTTTTGTATTTCCATTTGAGGTTCTCAGTTAAGATGTCTCATCATACCAAGCTTGATGAAAAGCTTGAGGGAGCTGATAACTTCCGAGCTTGGAAGTATAGAATCTCCCTGGTCCTGGAAGAAAATGAGTTGGACTCCTATATCAGTGAGGAGGTTCCAGTTCCAGAGGGAGATGAGGCCAAGGCCTTACATAAGAAGAAGTTGGTTATGGCAAAGAGGATTATTGCTAATTCTATCAAGGATCACCTCATACCACATGTGTCCTCCCTAAAGACACCTAAAGCCATGTTTGATGCCCTAACCAAACTGTTTGAAGGGAAGAACATCAACCGGAAGATGACTATAAGGAACCAGTTGAAGAATGTAAAGATCCAGAATGAGGAGACCATCCAGTCATACTTTACAAGGGTCTCCCAGATCAAAGAAAAACTTGAAGCAGTAGATGAAGAAGTGGAGAATGCAGAAATTATGATGACAACCTTGAATGGTCTCCTTAGGTCATGGGATTCTTTCATCCAAGGAATCTGTGCTAGGAAGAAGTTAGTCAAGTTCAGTAGAATGTGGGAAGAATGTTCACAAGAAGAAGCTCGAATAGAAGCTCGAGAAGAAAAGATGGGAAGCTCTCACAGTACACTCCAAGAAAGGAAGAAGGGAAAATCATCATCACCAAGGTAAGCATTCTCATCAGAAAAATAATCTTGGAAGAAGGGATCCATCCAAAACCAGATGTTATACATGCGATGAAATAGGACACTTTGCTAGAAATTGTCCCATGAATAAGAATGGATCCAAGAAGAAGAAGAACTCCAAAAGAAGACATCATGCTCACACCGCTGAGGATGATGATCCTCCCAAGAAGAGAGTAAAATAAGAAAGTGAAGACTCTTCAAGTGAAGAAGAATATGTTCTGATCTCCGCTCTCACGGGAACTGTCACTCATGGAAGAAAAGATTGGCTTATTGATAGTGGGGCTTCCAAACACATGACAGGTTTCAAGGAATCTTTTGAGAAACTATTCCAACATAATTCACCCCATAAGGTGAAACTTGGGGATGACAACCAATATCCCATAAAAGGTAGTGGTGAATCCTCCTACAAACTAGACTATCGAAAGTATATGAAAACGAAGGACATCTTGTTTGTACTAGGACTAAAGAAGAATATTCTCTCCATATCGGCACTGGATGCAAAGGGCATGAGGGTTGCATTTGTAGATGGCCAAGTCCTCATGTGGTTAAGAGGAAAGACTATTGACGATGCAATAGTAATTGGAGAACAAGAAAGAGGATTATACAAATTGAAGGGCCATCTAGAACAAGCTTTGGTCCATGACACAGTAGAGCCAAATGAACTTTGGCACAAAAGGCTTGCACATGTGCATTACAGAGCATTACCACTTGCAAGCAAAGCTATTGAAGGTCTTCCAGAAATTCATGCAAAACAAGAAGGAGTCTGCAAAGGATGTGTGAAAGGAAAGAATACAAAGAAGACATTTCCAAGTAACGAGAGCAAGGCAAAAGGAATCTTGGAAATCATCCACTTCGATGTATGCGGACCAATGTCATCAAGTTCACTAAGCGGGTATGTATACTATGTTTCTTTCATTTTTTGACTTTTCTAGAAATACATGGATTTACTTCATGAAGAACAAAGATGAAGTTTTCAGCAAGTTCAAGGAATTCAAAGCCTTGATCGAGAACCACACTGAAAAGAAGATCAAGACCTTTCAATCAGATAATGGTGGAGAATTCACATCAAATGAATTCAAAGACTTATGCAAAGAATCAAGGATTAAGAGGGAGTTATCTGCTATATATAATCCACAACAGAATGGGGTTGTAGAAAGGAAGAATAGAACTATCATGGAAGCTACAAGAGCAGTGCTTCATGATCAAGATCTTCCCATGCATCTATGGGCAGAGGCTGTCAGAACAACGATGTATGTACAGAACTGTACTCCACATAGAGTACTCGAGAACAAGACACTTGAAGAAGTATTTTCCAGCAAGTAACCAGAAGTCAGCCATCTCAGAATATTCAACTGTCTAGTGTACATACACATTCCAAAAGAGAAGAGAACAAAATTAGATCCTTCAGGAAATAAGGGTATATTTGTGGGATACTCTAAAAGCTCGAAGGCTTACAAAATATATTTGCTAGGATTCAAGAAGATTAACATCAGTAGGGATGTAACATTTGACGAAGACTCAGCTTACAACAAATCTAGAAAGAGACCTGCTGAAGAACCTGAAGAAGCAGAAGCACCCAGAATTCATGATACAACCATGAACGAAGAAACTCAAGAAGAAGGTCGAGAATTTGAAGAACCACAAGAACCTATAGATCCACCTCAAGAGAAGAATCCTCACAAGAGGAAACCTGCTTGGGTACAGGAAGTTATCCAAGGCATGGAAAGATATGGGGCTCCAGAAGAGAATCATAAAGAAAGAAAGAGAACCATATCCTGCTCTGGATATGTAGCTTTACTATGTGACTTTATCAATAAAGAACCTTCCAATTATGAAGAAGCGACATAACAGAAAGAATGGAAGGATGCTATGATCGAAGAGTATCAATCGATGATGAAGAACGATGTTTGGGATGTTCTCCCAAGACTAGAAGGGAAGTCGGTTGTAACTTCCAAATGGATCTACAAGATCAAGCATGCTGCAGATGGTAGCATAGAAAAATATAAGGCAAGATTCGTGGCTCATGGCTTCTCACAGAAAGAAGGAATAGATTATGAAGAAACCTTTGCACTTGTAGCCAGATACACTTCCATCAGATCAGTACTTGATCTGGCTACAGTGATGAAATGGAAGATACACCAAATGGATGTCAAGACTGCTTTCTTGAATGGTGTAGTGGAAGAGGAAGTCTATGTAGAGCAGCCACTCAGTTTTGAGACACATGATAGGGAGTCTCATGTGTGTAGATTGAAGAAAGCCCTGTACGGTTTGAAACAGGCACCTAGGACATGGTATGACAGAATTGACAGCTTTCTATCCAGTTTGGGCTTTACCAAAAGTAAATCAGATTCCAACGTTTACGACAAGGTTGAAGATGGCAATCCAGTGATGCTCCTACTGTACGTAGATGATCTGTTTGTAATAGGTATGGATGGATTGATTGCTGATACAAAGAGAAAGCTTGCTGCTGAGTTCGAAATGAAGGACTTGGGTATCATGCACTATTTTCTAGGCATGGAGGTGTGGTATAATGCGGATGGAATCTCCCTCGGACAAGGGAAGTATGCAGTAGAGATCCTGAAGAGGTTTGGTATGATGGACTGCAAGGCCATGACCACACCTATGGCATCGAACCTGAAGCTATTGAGTGATGCTTCATCAGAGACAGTTGATGCTATGATGTATCGTCAGATGATTGGGTCCTTGATGTACCTGATGAACACGAGACCAAATATTTGGTTTGCTGTGAACACCTTGAGCCAGTTCTTGACAGATCCGTGACATGTTCACTTGATTGCTGCAAAGCATATTCTAAGGTACCTGAGGGCCACAATTGATTATGGGCTCAAGTATGAGGTGAATCAGAAGATTAACTTGGAGGGTTATGTTGATTAAGATTGGGCTGGCAGTGCCATTGATAGAAAGAGCACTTCAGGGTGCTACTTTAGTATGGGATCAGGTGCGATCTCTTGGTTTAACAGGAAGAAATCCTGTGTGGCACTGAGTACAGCTGAAGCAAAGTATGTCGCAGCTTGTTTAGCTAGTTGTGAGGCAGTATGGCCGAGAAAGCTGCTGTCTGATTTATTTGATCTTTAGATGGATGCTACTTGTATACATTGTGACAACCAGAGTTGCGTGAATTTGTCGGAGAGCCTGGTGTTCCATGACAAGTTGAAGCATATCAAGATCAAGTATCACTATATCAGGGATATGGTGCAGTGAAGCTCTAGTATGTTGTGATGGATGAACATATAGCTAATGTGTTGACATAGCCATTGGCTAGGGTGAAGTTCGAGTACTTCAGGGAGAAGCTTGGTGTTCTCTAGATCGAGGTTTCCTCCAAGGGGAAATGATGAGACCTAGAGCCATTCTGACATGGTGAGAGGATTGGTTCCTTCCATGGTCAGATGTAATGGTTGATCCATTCTGTCATGGTGAGAGGATTGGTTCCTTCCATGCCAGATATGAGTGCTGATCCATTCTGATGTGAATGTAGGATTGGTTCCTACATGATCAGATATAAGCGTTGAATGCCATTCTTGGAATGGAGGCACCTGGTCAGTTACTAGGAAAGCTTAGTCTGGGACTGAGGGCCATTCTGATGTGACTGTAGGATTGGTTCCTACAGGATCAGATGTGAGTGCAGAGCCTTTCTAACATTGGTTGTCAGATGTAAGTGCATAGCCTTTCGACGTGGAGGATTGGTTCCTCGCATGGTCGAGTGTAAGTGCTGAGCCTTTCTGACATTGGTTGATGGATGTGAGTGCTGGGCATTTTTGACAAGGTTTTGGGAGGTGTTCCCACATGGTCAGATGTGAGTGTTGGGCATGCCTTTCTGATAAGATTAAGAGGGAGTGTTGATGTAATTGTAACTTCAGAATGTATTCACTTGTATTTCTTATGTATTATACCGCAATGCTTATTCCGGGATGTATTTGTAATGTACTTGAGTCATGTCATGCCCCAATGTTCCTATCGGGAGTTTCTATAATGTAAACAAGTTAGGTCAAGTCAAGGTGGGTAACCCTCCTATTGTTCAAGGGTTAAAGTCCCCTCAGTTCTAGGGCACTAGGGTTGTTAGACTCACTTAGTGAAGTCGGCCCTAGTAGGGTTTAGTCAAGTCGGGAATTAGTATAAATAGAGAGATAGCCTCTTTATTTATCACACACTCACTCACACGCAGTTGTAGCACATAGCTGAGGAAGAAGAAGACACTAGGGCTAGGAAGAAAGAAGGTTACTGCTGTCAGGAGATCATCTTACTGTTTTGGGTTTTACTTTTGGTGCTGATTCTATCTTTGAGGAAGTTGTGGGGTTTTCTCCATTTATGGTTTCCCTGAGGAAAAACACCGTGTTCGCTGTCTCTTGTGTTTGATTGCTGTGCTTGTTATTCTCTCAGTTAAAGATCCTAATATAATGCTAGCTTAATGTTAAAAATCTAACATCTACGACCATAATAGCTATTGTAGGATCTCCTCCTTCCTCTGTTATACACTAATATCCACTCTCATGTAATCTCTCAACAATGGAACAATGCAATAACATCATAAGAATGGAACCCCTTCTTCTCCTAATCACTTGGTGTTTAACATATCCCAATAGTCATAAAGGGTTAATTTTAGGGTTTTTGCATGCCCCAACTCTTGATTAGGGTTAGGGTTTTAGAACTTCTAGAAACTTATTGAAAGTCCACACATGAATAGCTCCACATGTGTGACAAATGAGAGTTGACGTGTAATCCACTTAGTATCATGGCGGTCAATTGGATAATTCAACTTATGGGAGGCATAATTTCTTCATACAAAATCCATTTGAGGCGATTATTAGACTGTTGGAAAGTTCTCGGTGTGTAGACTCACATCGAGGGGCATGAAATAAGTGATGAATTCTTGACCCATATAAACATCGTTTATACCCTCAAACAATCCTTTGAAAATGGGCCTTACAAACCCATTCATCCAATCTCTCCACCTAGTAAGCACCAAAATATAACTTCAGAAGATATTCTATTTGTACTTGTGTTGTATTCGTCCTTTGGAGATGTCCTTGATGTAATTGGTCTTATAAGCGTCATGAGGTAAAACCTCTATTGTAATTCACGGTAATAGTACCCACAAAAGTATTTTATAAATGTATTTTGAGTCTTTCTAGGTAGGTCAGCCCTAATAAGAGAACCTAACTTACCTAGTTAGAAAATTAAGTCACTCACCTAATGAATATAAATAGGTGAGGCTCCTCTCTCATTCTTACACACTTTCACTCAAGCATTGCACGAGAGAGAGAGAGAGAGAGAGAGAGAGAGAGAGAGAGAGAGAGGAGTAGTCTGCTGCGGAAAGGGAACCTATATTATTTTTCTTGGGGTTTTACACTGTACTTGGTTGAATTCTATATTGAGGAAGTTTTATTTTGGTTTTCTCTCCCATGAGGGTTTCCCAAGATAAATCTATGAGTTCGTTTGTGTGGTTGTGCTGGTCTTTCTTTCAGTGATCCTTTGCTAATGGTTATGATGCTAAATGTTTTAGATTTTGTATAACCATTAAAATTATAACAAGGTATCAGAACCACCCTGAGAGAAGTCTTTGTGCATCCGAAACATTGCTACAACTGTAGCTACTGTAGATTAGGGTTTCATGCTTGAAAAAACCCTAGAAGAAAAAATCTAGTAATCTTGGCATTTTCGCTATAACTCAAGTTTGGCGAAGGCTCAGGAGATAAAACTTGGACAGGTCGAAGATAAATTTTTTACGTAAATTTTGTGAGAGTTTCATCCTCATATTCTCTATAATTTAGGAGATAGGATTCCTCCAAATCAGGGTTTCAGCCTCTTCCAGAACTCAACCTTAAATAGGTGACCTAGGGAGAATTGCTATATCTCGAGATAAGAAGGTACAAATCAAATTTCACAAGATTTTGCAGATAGGGAACAAATTGTAGTTTCTGTGGTGTGAGTTTTTTTTTTTCATTTTTTTTGTGATATGTAGGAAAAAAAGGCAAGCGCGGAGAACAAGAGAGAAGAGTAAAAAAAAAAAAAAACCCCCTTCCTCTTTCCATTCTTTTACATACCTTTTAAGCTTGGCTCACTTGGTCCAAAGTTGCTTTATTCCTTAATAGGTCTTGAGTTCAAGTCTTATTAAGCTACTATTTAGTGCATGCAATTTCTATTTTCAAGTTACTTTATTGTAAAAGTGCATCTCACTTAAATAAAATAAAATAAAAAGTGAGTCACTTAAGTCTTTTAATTTATTGCCGCATTATTTAAAGTAACATTATTGTAAAAGTGAACATCACTTATTTTACAAAAAGTGATTCACTTAAAAACAATTTTATTGTAAAGTGATTGTCAAAGGTTGATCTTGGGAAGAGGGGGTTTTTTTTATTCAGTTGGTCAAGTTAATATCTGCCACGTCACTATTGAGGACATCTTCAACATTTTCTTTGATCAAGCATAACTTCATCATCCAGAATCAGTTTTCAGTATCGTTTTTTTTAAAAATTCATATTTTTTCGATCTCTTTGCATCCAGACAGTTAGTTTCTATTCTTTTAGAGATTATTTTATAGTATGGCCGCCCCTTGCGATATTGTACTTACAAGTTCTAACTATTTCTCATGGAAATATCGTATAGACGATGTTCTGCGAAGTAGGGGACTTTTTAGGATAACCTCAGGGAAAGAAACAAAAACCACTGATGATGATAAGAAAATTAAATGGACAAATAGATGTGATGAAGCTCGTGGATTGATTGGGATGCCAATCTTTACTGATTTGCGATTCTACATATCTGGAATTGATGAAGCTGATAAAGCTTGAGAAAAGTTGGAATCTGTGTTTGGTAAACACAATGAAATTTGGGGTCATCAACTTGAGAATGAGTTGATTTCCTTGAATCAAAATGATTTTTCATGCATTCAAGACTATTTAACTAAGTATAAAAGTCTTAGACTCTTATGTGAAGAATGCAAGATTAGGAAAGAAGACAAACAATGTATTTATCATATTCTTTCCAAACTTGGACCTGCATATTTTGTTTTTGTATCTACATTCTACTCCATGAAATAATCCTTGACTGCAGCTAGCTATCAAGAGCCTAGTCTTGAATCCTTTTGTGATTCCTTAATTAGAGAGCAAGATAAGCTCATTCATCTTGGAATAATTAACAATGCAGATACATCTGGGAAAGCCTTATTGTCCCAACAGAAAGAAAAGTCCAAGCCACCCAAGAAACATAATTTTCGCAATAATAAGCCAAACAACAAGGGTCCCAAACCCTCTCAGTCAGCTCCTTGTTTAAAAAATGACAAAGGATCCAAGCCAAAAGGAAACAAGACTGAGCGTCATTGCAATTTTTGTGGGAAAGATAATCATGATCAATCTAAGTGTTTCAAGAAGATGGTAGCATTGGAAGCATCAATGAAGAAGCACCACATCATCCTAGATTCATCTTCAGAATATACCTCTCATGGACATGCACTTTGTGCTTCTGGTTACTCTTATACTGCATCTTCTTCTTCTACTTCAAATGAATGGCTCATTGATTCTGGAGCATCTTATCATATGGCTAAGGATCAAGCCATATTTTCTACTATGCTTGAATGTAACACTAAGCAAATATTTGTTGGTGATGATAGATCTCTAAGTGTTGTAGGATCTGGAACAGTTCCAGTAGAAAATGGTCATTTCAATGATGTACTATGTGTTTCAAAAATTTCCTGCAATTTGTTATCAGTCTATCAAATTACTCATTCGGGTGAAGGTAAAACTGTGACATTTACACCTCACCAAGTTGTAATCAAGGATTTTAAAAATCCTCAAAATGTCCTTGCTACTGGAACTATTGATGATATTACCAGGTTGTACAAATTTAACCGCTTTGGGTCATCACCTTTTCCTTCAGTTTTTGTTTCTCATAGTGATAACTTGAGAAAACTTTGGCATAAGCGATTTGGTCACTTAAATTATTGCTCATTGCAACAACTATGTAAAGATAATATGGTGACCGGTCTTCCGATGGTATCTTGCAATGATGGTGTTTGTTCCGGTTGTGTACTCGAAAAACATCATCGGGACATTTTTTACAAACATGCCTCTTGACATTCCTCGGTTCCCTTGGAGCTTGTGCATAGTGACTTGTGTGGCCCTCTTCCATCTAATTCCTTTTTTGGTTTCAAATATTTCTTAACTTTCATTGATGACTACTCCAAACGCACTTGGGTTTACTTCCTAAAACTTAAGAGAGAAGTATTTAACATGTTCTTGGCCTACAAGGCCCTTGTTGAAAAACAATATGGTCATCAAATTATTAAGTTAAGATCTGACAATTGAGGAGAATATGTTAACAACAAGTTCACTACTTTATGCACTGAACAAGGAATCCAACAACAACACACTGTTCCATATACACCACAACAAAATGGTGTAGTTGAACGGAAGAACCACACTTTAAAAGAAATGGCTAATTGTATGATCCAATCTAAGGGACTAAGTCTTCAATATTGGGCTGAGGCCATAAATTGTGCAAATTACATAGTTAATCGCACACCCACTAAATTTTTACAGGGTATAAATCCAGAAGAAGCATGGAGTAAAATTAAACCAGATGTAAGTCACTTCTGTGTGTTTGGTTGTGAAGCATGGGCTCACATTCCAGATGAAAAATGGAAAGCATTGGAGCCTAAAAGTGAAAAGTGCATATTTGTTGGATATTTTGAAGATGTAAAAGGTTATAGACTTCTTGAACCACATTCTCATGATATAATAATTAGAAGAGATGTTAAATTTGATGAAAATCTCTTGGCCTATGAGCTTGATTTGACGATTGTGCCTTCTTCTTCTTCTTCCAACTTCCTTGACAGGTTTCCAACTCCAATTTCTGATGATGACAATGAGGATGAAAATCCACCTCCGTCTGCTTACGTTCCTCAAATTGCACCATCACCAATACTTTATCGATGGGTCTGTTCAACATGTGAAGCAGCTGGTGATCCTAGAGATCAACGTCAAACATTTTCTCAGTTTCAGCGAGCCTTTTCTCTTTTGGCTCAAGTTTCCAAGAATCATGATCCAGAAAATTTTGGAGAAGCTTTAGGAAATCCAAATTGGGATGTAGCTATGGATGAAGAATATTGTTCCTTATTGGCGAATGATACTTGGGATCTTGTTCCTCTTCCAAAAGGAAGAAAACTTGTCAAATGTAAATGGGTCTACAAAACTAAGTATGCATCAAATGGAAGTATTGAAAGACTTAAGGAAATGTTAGTTGACAAAGGTTTTTCCCAAGTTGTAGGGATTGACTACAATGAAACCTTTGCTCGTGTCGCAAAAATGAACTCCATTCACCTTGTTCTTTCCCTTGCAGCCTTACATAACTGGGAAGTACGTCAAATGGATGTCAAGTTTTCCTTTTTAGATGGTGATTTACAGGAGGAAATTTACAGGGAACAACCTCCTGGATATGTTCAGGATAACCCTAGCCTTGTCTATCTCTTTAAGAAATCCTTATATGGCCTTAAGCAAGCTCGTAGAGCTTGGTATGCCAAAATGGATAGCTTTCTCCTTGACACTGGTTTTTCTAGATGCCATTCTAGCCCCAATGTCTATACCAAGAAAGTAGGAAACTATCTCATCATACTTGTTCTTTAAGTTGATGATCTTATCCTTACTGGTACTGACCCTAAACTTTTAACCCATGTGAAATCGAATCTTAAGCAAAATTTTGAAATGTCAGACTTAGGACATTTGCATTATTTTTTTGGTCTCCAAGTCTTGCAAACCAAACAAGGAATCTTTCTTTCCCAGTCTAAGTATGCTTGTGACCTTCTTTGTCGCTTTCACATGGAAGATTGTAAACCAGCCCCTTCTCCCTTCCAGTCTGGAGTCAAAATTTCTGCCACTTGTACTTCCCCTGAAGTAGATGCCACCTTGTATCATAAGCTTGTTGGTAGTCTTTTATACTTGACTCATTCCTGTCCTGACCTTTCCTTTGCCTTTGGTCGTGTTGCCCGTTATATGCAAACTCCTCATGAAAGTCACTAGAAAGCAGCAAAAATAATACTATGATATATTCAAGGTACAATTTAGTTTGGGATTCATTACAGTATAGGGGGGAAACCTTTGTTGATTGGTTTCACTGATTCAAATTGGGCCGACGATCCTGATGATCGAAAGTCTACTGTAGGTTATGTTTTCAGTCTAGGATCTGGACTTGTCACTTGGGCTTGTAAGAAACAACAAGCTCTTGCTCTTTCTTCAGCAGAAGCAGAATATCTAGCCGCAGTTAATTCCAGCCATGAAGCTTTATGGCTTTGACAGATCCTATCAGAGTTTGGATTCGAGCAACAACAACCTACTCCACTTTGGTGCGATAGTCAAAGTGCCATCAAGCTTGCCAAAGATCCAGTTCTACATCAACGCAACAAACACATTGAGCTACACATGCACTTCATTAGAAATCTTGTTCATGATTGTGTTCTTGAAATGATCTATTTCCCTACAGATGATCAAGTTGCAGACATCTTCACCAAGTCTCTTCCAGAAGTGAAGTTTTCTAAAATCTGATCTATGTTAGGAGTTCAGGAATGTGTCCTTAAGGGGGTATAGGCTCTAATGCCTCCTTCCTTCTCCTAATAGTGTCACTTTTATAAATCCTTCAATCCTATCCCAAATTGTTCTTAAGGGGGGATGTTAGGATATTTAAACACTTAGGAGTTAGTTAAGATCAACTTGTGTAATATATTTGTTAGGTAAAGTGTGTTTCTTTAGTATGCATTAGTATGCATTTGTAAATATTCTAATCCGATAGTCATGATATGCTCTAGACATAAAGTGATCCAATGATTCAACTTCTCTTAGATCATACCTACCATTGATCCGTGGCTTAACACCTGATTGGTCCATGATCTCTATTTAAAGAGCATGGAGGGTCCTTGGCTAGTTGATCAATTATGAGAAGCTCATATGTAACTTTCTTTCTTTTGCATAATAAATTAATCCAAGTAGCTATTTGGCTGGGGCCGTGGACATAGCTATTTGGCTGGGGCCGTGGACTGTTTCCCTCTCGAGGCTTTTAACCACGTGACAAACATCGGTGTGTTGATCTATGATCTATTTGTGTGAAGCGGTTGCATAAGGTATTCGGTCTTTTGGGAGTACCCGGTGTACCCAAACAAGGAGATGGGTTGTGCCTTAAATGCAACAAAGTCTATTGAGGGAATATGTTCTATTATTACCATTGGTAGTTTTGAATATGCTCTTGATTGGGTGGAAGATTTTGACCCACTTGAGGTATTTTCAACCTCTATAACATCTAATATGACATGTAATTCGTTGTCTGCTTCTCCTTCTACCTTCTCCTTTTTGTTGGTATGTTCTATCCCAAGCTCATCTATCTCCATGTTAGTATGTGTCTATGATGTTGTCCTCTTAGCCCCTAGTTCTTGTTTTAGTGGTGTGGGTAGCGTTGTGGTTTAACTACCTATTTTATCGTATTTCCCTTGTGGATATTTTGTCGTATTAATCTAACTCACTTGCTCCCATGTGTCAAGAATTGTTATCTTTTCCCATTTTGTGTTTGGTCGATGAATATAAACATAGTTCTTGTTCTCTTTCCTTTTATTTGATATAATTTGGTGGGGATCATAGGCCCATTTTTCTCCTTTAGACGTGCCTAGTTGTTTTAACATTAACCTAGGGCATTTTTAGTCTTGACTAGGTAGGATCCCACTTCTTTGGGAAACTTAAATGTTATAGGGTGTCTTAACTTGACAAAGTGCAATTGGTCGTAGATAAAACTCTACCTTATGTACTCCAATGCAAATATCCTTGGGGAGAGGAATGTTCGAAGTAGATAAGGCTCATATTCAAACCCATAAATCCTTATCATATAATGATCTTCAAAAACAAACCTGTCTCCCAATCTTGTGTCGGGGACGAGCTAAAACAACTCCCTGTACTATGGAAATATCATTGGGGGAGGATCACTGTGTATAAGAAAGTAAACTATGTGCATAATCTTGTCCACAAAGGATTAGAAACCTTGATTTCCAAAGTACTCCATCATGAGATTGATCCATTCATAAATTGGAAATTGTACCCTTAAATTGTCTTTTGTCTTTACCTTTGGGGGTTCAAAACATCGGGCATTACAATACAACATTAAGTACATCAAATAGGACTGATATTTGAAGTATATAATAATATGGAAGTTCTCCAAATGATAGGGAATATTGCCTGCTAAAAATTGATAGAAGACAAATTTGGCTAGCATGCGACCTAAAGGAGGGGTTAAAGAGGTCATGAATCTCAACAAGGTATCATATACTCTCTTGTCATTGTCATAGCCTAGGATTAGGTAGATCATGGAAATGGATTTTATGGTATTTTTAGAAAAAAAAGATAGATTTATATGGTGCAGGGTTGGATAGCAATGGGTGATCCTTGCTTAGGTGACTCGTTAACCGTTGCTTCTTTTCTTCTTCTGTTAAGGCCTACTATGCAAGATTTAAAGAATCATCATATAACTATAGCGAATTGGGTAGAATTGGGAGATATTTTCTCTAGTGATGAAGCAGATGGCCCTAGATCCATTTGATGACATTATGGGTTTCTTATCAGTATCATAATTAGTTGCACACTAGGTCACAAATTTGTGAAGATGACGAATTTGAGAGAAAATAGATTGGGCAAGGTTTGGTTCCCCCAAATTCAAAATTGAATAATAAACATGGAGGCCTCTTATTTGGAAAAAAATTGGGTGACATTAGCATGACATCATTGGAGCCTAGGTGGCTACATGTCACCTTTGAGTTGGTGCACATGGTGTCTATGTGTCTTTAGGAGATGATGTGGAGGCAAAATATTGGTGGGTCAGGTGCACACGCCCTAGCCTTAGTGGGTCGTGTGTGCTCCATGTGTCATTTAAGTGGAGGCTAAAATGGGATCTAGCTATTGACGGGTAGGCGTTATAACCTCAACCGAAGTGTTTGTGGAGGGACTACTTTTGGAGGTATTGCTAATTAGAATTTGAACCATGGTTTTCGTTCAACGCCTCGCTGACCCATTCTTATCTATCGTGCAAGTTGAGGGTGCATTGTGGCAGTGAGCTGTCGATTGAGAGGAAAGAGTGGGAGATGAGTTCATTACACCTTTCAGTGACTTTTCTTTTAGTGCTCGGTCTCGAGTCCTCGATCCTTTAACTGATTTAACTCCGTAATTGGGCACTTCAACCTTATAAGCCTTTGGTTCTTAAATCCTAGTCACCCGATGCTGAAACCTTTGGCGCTATGGTGCTTTTCTTGTTGATCCTCATAGATTATTTTAGTGCTCAAGTGCTTACTTCTTTCATTCCTTTGGCCCATTCCCTAAAGCCTCGGTACTATGCTTATATTACCTTCCTGTTAATGCTAAATTTAGCATTTTGGTGTAGTCCTTTGGTTAAATTTATCCCTTCATGATAGTTTTCAGGCCTCTGCAACTAGAAATTTACCCTCGTGAAAACACAAGCCATGGCCTTTTAGGTATTACTCATTCATAGAGGCATGGAGGATGTACACATGATGGACCTTGGCTCCAAGTGATATTAAACCACATGGCCCACACAAATGATCTAAGTATCAAGGTTGAAGATGGTATTAGTTCCAATTAGAAGGCATTTAATATTGAGACGAACTCGGTGCATTTCCCAAGCCCGACAATCCTCAATGTGCTTGTTCAACCTCACCTATTCATGTATTTGATAGAGTTAAGAATCCAAGGAAATCACTACACAAATTGTGCGATACTCAATTAATGAATATCATGGCCTATAAATGAGTTAATTCCATGATGAGCAACATGCATTTACTCGTGACGAGAAGACAAATTTTGCTAGCATGAGAGATAAAGGAGGGGTTAAAGTAGTCATAAATCTCAACAAGGTATCATCTACTCCATTGTAACTATCATAGACTTAGATTAGGTAGATCAAGGCAATGGATTTTTTGGTATTTTTAGAAAAAAATGATAGATTTATATGGTGCGTGTTACCGCTGATTTTACCACACATGGTTGATCACACTTTTATGGCCTTCCCTGTCCCTCTGCAGACTCTTTGGACCCCATGGACTATTTTTGTACCTTTGATGTTTCCAATATCATCCCTAAAAACACCTATTATTTGATGTACATTACTTTTAATCCCTTTCTCGCGTATACATGTGGATATTACCCTCAAATCCGTGTACATCAGGATGTGTGCAAAAGGACAAATATTTTTGGAGTTTTCCTTGATGTGGATCCGAGTCACTTGTCTCTTGGCCTTCCATATGCCTTGATATCACTCAGATTTGACCTTCCATTACCCCATTGAAGCACTATATAAGGAACCCTTTGGATACATTGAAGGAGAGGAATTGAAGAGGAAGAAAACTATAGTCCATTGCTGCAGTAGCTTGCTTGTACTTGAGTCTGCATCCCTTTGTCCCTTGGAGCACTTTGTGTTCTTCCCAAGATTTCCTTTGCTTGTGAGCTTGCTATTAAGATATGGAGGATTGAGGTGGTGGAGGCCCAGGTCGAGGACTCAGTTTCTCCAGTTCGCAGACGTGCCAACAGAGGTTGTCACTTATGTAATCTCTGATTTACTTAATAGAAATATCTTTTCCTGTCCAATGATATGCATTTAAATGAATATTGAATCCATGCACATGTTTAATTGCTTTTGTATCATTGATTATATATGCTAGAGTAGGCCTAACACTATATCATATAGCATGCTTGCCTTGTTTTACTGTTGTTGACAGTAAATTGCCAAAGCAAGCGGGATTGGAAAAAGCTCAACGAGGATCTACTACATCCATCTGGAATAAGGTATGTGTCAAGATCCTTTAGTGTTATATGTTGTATTTCTCTTGCATATTGGGAAGGGATTGATTTCTGCGGTTTCTCTATCTATTGTGGTACACCCCAAGCCATAGGAATTTTTCTCTGTAACAAAATTAACGACCATACTGGGGAGGTTCCTAGTTGTTTTTTTTTTGGGGTTTTCGACATTCAATGTGCTTGTATTGTTTTGATTTCTCTGTTTCTGTGTCGGGTTTGGGGGCATGATTACCCAGTAGTATCTTAGAGAAGTAGATTTTGTCTCAGTTTGTCCATTTACCTTATTTTTCTATCTTTTTCTTCTTGTATGCAGGTTTTTCTTTCACAGTCGTGTATATACGTGGGTTTTCCTGGAATAGTTGTGTATGTACGTAGGTTTACTAAGAACAATCACATATGCCCTGATTTTTTTGCTTTTTTGGGAAGCTTAAGTGTTGCTGGGTGAGTTTGGATGATTGTTGAGTCTTCTTTGATGCTTCTGGAGTCTATATCTCCCCTCTGTTTCTGACCAGAGACTCTTTTTGATTTGATTTTTGAAAATGTTCTTGTCATTTCATTTTCTATTTCTTGTTTTGAGATTAGTGCATTAGGTCTCTTTTTACTTAGTACTTTGTTTTGCTACTGTCTGTGAGTGGTTACAGAGTTTGAGGGTGTTAGAGGCATATTTTTGCTTTTTATCTCATTTAATTCAAAAATACAAAAAACATTTTGCTTTTTGCATAGCTATGCATTATTTGCATTTTGCATTAGCATGGTACTTGCATTAGGTTTTCTTGGTGAATATTAGTCATATTTTCATATAGGAATGATTGCATATACATTTGAAGGAAACATTTTGCACTTCACGTAGTAGCATACACTGTTTTTCATTCGACACAGTGTATTTGCATTGATTGTTAGGTATGCATTTTACTTCTTGTTGTGTCATAACATCATTAGTTGCATGACCATTTACCCTTTGAGTAATAAATCCATTTAAAATCAACGCATAATAAAATGAATTACACTCTTTTCTTTTCTAGGGTGCACCAACAAGACTAGGTTTTAGGGTCTTGGAATAGTTCATTATGAGTCAATACTCCAAGACCACTAAACAAAACAATTAGGTGTCTGTCCAGGTGAGACTGCGAAATCCTTTATATAATTAGTGTTTCTTAGGATCCTCCTCTTACAAGGGAGTTAAGCATGAGGCAGTGTGAACGGTTATGATTGGGATGACCCCTGGTTGTAACTGAGTAGCACTGAAGATATTTCAAGGACTGTATTCGTATCTGGGGTTTCTTTTGAGAGTTTCGGGCTTTGCTACCCTACCCATAAGGTCAATCTCGCCTGCGACTGTCCACCTAAGCATTGATTATATTGAGGTGACCTTAGTTTCCTTACCTATGTTATCGAGGGGGTATTTGTAGAGGTTATTCTGCAGGTGTCCTGGCTAGGTAGGGGTCAGACAACACAGTCGCTATATGCGTTGAAGCTGAGGGCCACTATAATTGGTTATGAAACTCCGCTTGTTGTGTATGGAAGTCTTAATCCTCTCCTAGGCAAGACATACCTACTTCATTCGGGAGCTCACATATCCTACCCTTGGTTTGCTTGTGATTTGGATTTACATTGTTAGGTGTATGCTCTGTGCACGCTAGTTTGCCTAGGGTTTGCATAATTAAATCGAGTCTTTTTATTTTTTGAGTCATTGTGGATTCGGGCGTGGCACCCCACCGTTCTCGTCATTTAGCAGGACTTCCACGTCTCCTCCTCCTTTGGGAGAGAGAACCAGACAATCCGGGTAGACTACTTCTCACTTTGATTCACACACCATGGGAGATCATGAGGATGAGATTCCAGAGATGTCTTCTCCACCTCAGAAGGTTGGGGAGGAAGATCCTACTAGCACATATGATCCTGTACATGAACAACCTTCACGATCTGGTTATGATCCCTCATTCACAGGTCACAGGTATTGGTTTCCAGGCAACAAGATTCACTATGAACGCACAAGCACTAGTAATGTTAGATATTACATACCTGATATTCTTGAGCCCGATCCGACGTATCATGTCGAGTCGAAAGTGGAACCTGGCACTACGCCTGGGGGCACTCCCACTCTTTTCCATGCGGAAAGGTTTGGGGGCACTAGTCACATTGCACCTTCCATCCCGGTGGTGGAGGCTTTTTCACATGCTCCTACTAGGCCTAGTGTTAGTAATCCTATTCAGACACTAGGACCAAGATGAGTGAACATTGGGAACACCACTTACATTCCTTCACATGTCCCTTTGTCCTAGAATCTCATTCCTTCGAATGCATTTTTAACAACTTATCCTCCTAATTCATGTGGGCCTTCAGGCCGAAATGTTGTTACTAGCCATGTTCTGTGACTACTAACACGATTGTATCTCAGAGCCGAGTACCTCCTGTTGTGTCAATAGGTCATGTACCTGTTTCTGGATCGTCTCATGTTCCACCTCGTGGAGCTTCCCATATACCAAACTATGGGCCTTCTCATGGTACATCCCATGGAACACCTTATGGAGCTTCTCATGGACATTCTTATGGACCGTAGTATGGAAAAAACTACCAACCCTATGGGTATAGGTATCAACAACCCCCTTACTCTTCTCATTATGGCTTTGTAGCACCTCATAATCAAGATACCCCACATCATAATGATTGCATGCAAACCTATATGGGTCAAATGGGAGGAGGTTATTATGGCCAAGGCCATGGTATTTATAGCAATCAGCCTTACATAAATCAAAACTATCAGGGAGCATGGAATCGACCGACCCAACCTAGGCTCCCTTTCTTTGCGAAATTGAACTTACCTGACTTGTCGAGATTGATGAACGATCCTATGTCTCATGAC
Organism: Pseudotsuga menziesii; assembly: GCA_001517045.1. Classification (NCBI taxonomy): domain Eukaryota; kingdom Viridiplantae; phylum Streptophyta; class Pinopsida; order Pinales; family Pinaceae; genus Pseudotsuga; species Pseudotsuga menziesii. Next base: position 909,567 of record LPNX010775138.1, read on the forward strand.
CCGACATGGCCGACAGTCCCTACCAAGCTTCCTTTGGACATTCCCAAGTTCAAAGGTAAGGCTGGTGAAGTTCCTGGTGAGCATGTCACCACTTTCCACCTTTGGTGCTCTTCCAATTCCTTACATGACGAATCCATTCATTTGAGGCTATTTCAACGCACCCTAATGGGTCCTACGACGAAATGGTAAATAGAGTTACTAGGGCGGGGGGGCTTATACGACATTTGATGATCTTGCACTGAATTTCCTTAATCATTTCCAGCTACCCATACGTTACGACGTCGGTACCAAACTCTTGTCGACCTTTCAGCAAGATAAAGCCACACACATTTCAGATCATATTCAAGAGTGGCATAGACAGAAACGATTAATCAAAGCTTTTATACGACCAGAGTTTCTTCTTGAGTGGTTCCTCAAATCGTTATTACCTTACATCGCGAAGGATGTTTCTACATCTGGAGTTCAAAATGAGGAACAAGCTATTTTTAGGGCACAAGAGTTGGATTTGATCTATGCTCAATCCGGACTTTTGTATGAGATTATACCTAATGCTCCTAGGTCCGATTTCGACCCCAAGATCAAGCCTGGGCCACATGCCGATGGTATTGTGGGCTCTACAAATACCAAACCTGTGGACTCGGTTGTGAAACAAGTGATCCAATTGTCAATTAACCAGTCTGCATCGAGACAAGCTACGGCTTTGTCTTAACCTATGCAATCGAAGAATGTACTTTTTGTGCAATCGTCAAACCCGAAAGGAAACCAGCAGCCTGGAAGGAATAAGAAAAAAGGAAAAAATAATCGTAAGGGTGGGAATAAGAATGAAAATGATAATAATAATGACAAGAACACTAATGCTGGGGGGACAAGTAGTCTAAACATAAGGTGAAGCTTCCTTGCAAGTTATGTAAGGATGACCATCTCACACACTTGTGCCCTCGTATGGAATATGCCTCGAGGTTCATAGCACATGCCCCTGTTGTGTTAACTAATGCTTTACCCAACAATCAAAATATGAACTCGAGGACCATTGATCCTGGTTGTACATCCGGTGGAAATCAAAATCCGTCGGAGGCCAATAGTGGTCACAGTTGCATCAACATCGTGCATGCTGCTAAAGTTGTGACTCGTGCGAAAGATTATATTCGTCACAACCAGACCTTGGGAAAGAACCTTCCCCACCTGAGAGCCCTTTGCGAATAAAAAAGCCTACGGATAAACTTGAAGCTCCACCTCGCATTCCTAAGGGAGTCTTAAAGCGTTTGGGCCACAATCCTAATGCCCGAGCTGCCTAGAACTATTCAGTTGTCAAGGATTTGGACCAGAATCTTTGTGCGATGTCCGCATTAGAAGTGCTTCAGACTTGTCCTCCACAGAGGAAAGATTTGTTGTCTACTCTTGGGGTTAGTGATGATAACTCTTCTACCATGATCAAATTTGAAACCATGGGAGTGCAACCTCGCTTGCCTTACTACGTGTATCTTTTGATTCATGTAGAGTGTCTTAACAACACCATCAAGCGTATGTCATTGATGAAGGCGCTGCTGCTTCCGTGATGTCTTTGTCGTGTTGGAAGGGTTTGGGTTCTCCCACATTGTCTCAATCCGCCACTATGTTGACGAATTTCGATGGTAGATCGTTTTGGCTGCACAAGATTCTTCCTTCTCTAGAGGTCCAAATGGGAGGGAAGACCATCGCGATCGAGGTCGAGGTGGTTGATGCGCCCCTTGACTACAATCTTTTACTGGGTAGGAATTTGATGTATAGTATGCAAGCCATAGCTTCTTCCCTCTTTCAAGTGATATGCTTTCCACTTAATGGGAAGATTGTTATGATTGATCAAAAGTCATTCCATAATCCGATTGTCAATGCATCATCAGGAGCTTCTCTCTCGATTATCGATCATTGTCAACCGACAACTGGGAGTGTGGGAGTAGGTATGTATCCTTTTCTTATGGGAACCTTTAGTTGTCCTGCGCTCGTTTTTATGATTGTGTCTAGTTTTGGTGGAGCTTCATCCTCGTTGAATTCGGTGTCTTTTCGCACTACCCATATGGAAGATCCTTGGATTCTTCCTTCATCGAGTACTTTGAGTGTGCCCATTGAGACAGACGTGCTGTTTCCTACAAAAATGGTGGTGGATCAAGCGAATCTTGATCAGGTTGCAGAGCTTAGTCCTTCCTCTTCGCGGACGGAGGAGGAGGACCCGTATGTGTTGCCTACATGGGAAATAGAGTCATCTCTCTCGCATGATTTCGTCGATGATGTTTTTTCGTCAGATGAATCTATTCTTAAGGCCATGTCTGGGGTTTCTTCAACCTTGGGAAGAGTTGCATCATCGTTCATATTTTCTTCCTAAGCTCGATCGTATGGAGTGTGATGACTTTAGGGTGATTCTTAGCGAGAAGATTGGTAGCTCCGTGGTCCCATTCAACTCTCCTAGTTAGATGGCTGATGTAAACATGGCTAATTTATCACCAACCATTCCTATCAATATTTCTCGTGATCCTAGAAAGGTTGAGAATGTCTACATTGGGACGGGTTGTTCCCCCGATGGGATCAAGGAGTATACCGAGTTGTTTAAAGAGTTTCGTGACATTTTTGCTTGTTCATATGAAGAAATTCCAGATATCGACCCTCATATTGTCAAACATGAGATCAAAACGTATCCGGATGCAAAACTTGTTCGACAACATTTGCGTGCGGTGAATCCTAAAAAGTCACCTGCCATTAAGGCTGAGATAGAAAAACTATTGAAATCTGGTTTTATCTATCATGTTCCCTTGATGGAGTGGGTTTCAAATCTCGTTCTGGTAGATGATAAGTAGGGAGTGATCCGTATATGCACTAATTTCTGTGAATTAAATTGTGCCTGTCCTAAGGATAATTTCCCCACACCATTTATTGATCAGATTTTGGATGAGTGTGCTGGGAGTGAGGTATTTTCCTTTATGAACGGTTTTTCTGGATATAATCAAATTCAGATTAAGCTCGAGGATCAACATAAAACTGCATTTATTTGTCCTTAGGGTACTTTTTCATATCGAAATATTCCCTTCGGCCTTCGCCAGAGCTACATTTCAGTGGGCTATGACCTTAATATTTCATGATCTTAAAAATATTATCGAAGTATATTTGGATGATCTCGTTGCTCACTCTCGTTTGAGAGTGCGTCATCCATATCATTTGAGATTAGTGTTCGAAATGTGTCGTCATTACCAGGTAATCCTCATAAGTGCATCTTTTGCATGACTGTTGGTCGCTTGCTAGGATTCATCGTGTCTAGGGAGGGTATAAGAGTTGATACCTTAAAGGTTGAGGCAATACTCCAATTGTCTCTCCCGTGTAATATTATACACCTTTAGTGTTTGCAAGGCATGGCGAAATTCTTGCGAAGATTCGTGGTTAATTTTGCCAATTTGACTAAAGGATTTATGCATCTTTTGAAGAAGGACACCCCTTTTTACTGGGATGAGCGAGCCTAGGAGTCCTTTGATGCTCTTAAGCGAGCCTTAGCAACGACCCTCGTTCTTAGTCCACCTGACTATAGTCATGATTTATTAATTTATGTGGCCGCGTCCATGGAGACGGTTGGTATGGTTTTGGTTCAAGAGGATGAGGAGCTCCATGAGCATGTCATATATTATTTGAGCCAAAACCTTATAGATGCGGAACTTCGCTATTCCCATGTGGAGAAGCTTGCCTTGGCTAATTTTCATACGGTTCAGCATTTGAGACATTACATTCTCCTTCGCCAAACCTTGGTCGTAGCTCATATCAATCCATTTTGGTTCATCCTCACTAGAAGGATGATTGGGGGAAAATACAATAAATGGATTGTAATTTTGTAAGAGTTTGATCTCGAGTTCATTTCGGCAAAATCGAAGAAATCATTGATCTTTGCAGAGCTTATATCTGGTTTTCCAAGTTTGGAGGAGGAGGAAGTTTATGAGGATACGTTTGTCGATGAGCATATTTTCCTTATCTCAACTTTGGAACCTTGGTACAGGGATATCATTGAATATTTGCAAACATTGAAGGTCCCTACCTACCTTTCATGGGATGAGTGATGACGATTACATCATGTAGCTAAGAAGTACCTTATAGTGGATAACACTTTGTACCGTTGTGGGGTAGATTCCATTTTGCGTCGTTGTTTAACCCATGATGAGGCTGAGGTTGTACTGAATGATTTCCATGAAGGGGCGTGTGGTGGTCATTTATTTGGGATTTCTATAGCCCAAAAAATCTTGAGAGCGGGATATTTTTGGTTGTCCATCTTCAAAGATTGTGTTAATGCAGTCAATAAGTGCCACCCTTGCCAGGTATTTGCACGCAATATGCGCTCGCATCCAGCGCCGTTACATCCTATTGTCACCGCCGGTCTCTTCACCAAGCGGGGGCTTAATTTTATGGATTGCAGCCCAACTTCGGCTGGGGGGCATCATCACATTATTATGGTTGTCAATTACTTCACGAAATGAGCAGAGGCTATGCCCATAGTTAAATCCGACGGCGAGACAACCGTGCATTTCATTTTCAACCATATTATCACCCAGTTTGGCATTTCGAAAGAGCTTGTCACTGACCATATGTTAGGCACTTTTAGAATAAAATGATGGAAGAGTTGGATTCCAAGTTAGGGTATAAGCAAGAACATTCATTTTCTTATTACCCTCAAGCGAATGGACAAGTTGAAGCAGTGAACAAATCACTTAAGTCTATTCTCCAATGAACCATCACACAAAGCAAGACTAATTGGCATATTATGTTTTATCCTGCTTTGTGGGCCTATGGAACCGCGGTTAAGACTGCCACCGGTTTCTCTCCATATCAGCTTGTACATGGGGTGGAGTTAGTTTTACCGGTTGAATGCAAAATCCCTTCTTTGAATCTAGCTATAGAGATTTTACCTGACACTTCCGCATTGGAAGAGCATTTGGTCCACTTACAGCAGCTTGATGAGCAACGCTGAGATGCCTTAGTGGCTATAGAGGTTAACAAGCGTCACGTTAAGGTCCAATATGATAAGTCTGTCCATCCAAGGAGGTTTGATGAAGGTGACTTGGTCCTTTTGTGGGATCAAGCTAAGGAAACCTTGGGGGTAGGGAAATTTAATCCCATGTGGCATGGTCGTTACGTGGTTAAACGAGTCTTATAGAAATACGCTTATGAGCTGGTTGATTATGAACGGAAAGCCTTGGCAGAGCCTAGAAATGGGCTCTATCTCAAAAAATACTATGCATGATCTTCAGCCAGGGCTGATTGTTGTATATTATTGTATATTTTTGCATTGCTTAGTTAGGTTTTCTTATGGTGATCGGGTTTGTTGATTATCTTTTATGGCAGATGTCGATGGAGTCTTCATTTTACATAGGATTCATTGATGGTGCTAGCTGCCACAATCAAAACTCAGCTTCGACTGCTTGGGTGATTTATTCTCCTACGGGTCAAGTATTATCTTCAGGAGGCATATGTTTACGTCCATCTTCAAACAATGTTGCTGAATATAGTGCGGTCATTGAGTTATTGGGTGATGCCATTTCACATGGTGTTCATTCTCTTGAGGTACGTCTTGATTCATAGTTAGTGGTTTCACAGCTTAATGGCTTGTATCGCATTAGGGATCTGACATTATTACGAAGATACTTACGTGTTAGATTGCTAGAACGACAATTTGAGAATATAACATACATTCATGTTCCAAGAATTTTTAATCAAGTTGCTGACTCATATGCTAACTATGTGTTAGATTGGAATTTGTTTCATAGACCATAAGCATATCACAAACATACATTTTACACATATGTAAATATAAATAAAATCGATCATCATAAAAGTCTTTCATTAATATCCAAAAAGTGACATCATAATACATAAGTGTCATATACAAAATTGGGGCTTCCGAGCCACCAACACATAATACACGGTCATACAAAAATGAATACACTCAAGTCTCTAAGCCTGAGGTGGAGGGGGGTTCTAATCATGATATAGCACTACGGTTCTAGCTATCCGTCGAAAGAGTTGAACCCATGCTCATGGTACACCAACCACCTAGCGCTGCATGGCCTCAGGCAAGTCCTCGACTTGCGCCATGGGTACCTTATGTGTCCAACGAACAAAGTTCGTGTGGATACTTTGGAGTGTCTGCTCTGCATTCGCACCCATGATATTGTCTCCTCTTCCCCTTCGTCGATAACGAGGGAAGACTTCTGGCCACCATGGTCCTACATCTGCATATAGATGACATATTGTCACTATGTGTCATCACACCAAAAAATATGTCTTTTGAGTCAATATATCGAAAAAAACACAAAAAAATTAAATAATTCAAACTTAAAAAAGTGGGTTTCGGATTCTTTACCTATGTCACCATAAGATGCTCCTAGTGGTAGCGGCATATCTGGATCTTTGCTAAAGTCTATCCTTGCATAGGGGTAGTCGTCTATGGAGAGGATCTGTCTCTGCCACCATGGAAATAAGTCTGCTGGGTAGGGGTTAGCCACCATACCTTCACCCAGTATATGCATGACATTCACCCAGCATCACTGCGCTGGATCCCGAACTCCATGTGGAGAAATGTCTACCCTAGGGCTTAGCCCTGACACCTGCGCAAAGAAAAACATGTTCAGTATACTGTCGAACCCAAAGTTCCGCACCCTGCCCATCTTGCAGTCACTGATTTGCTGTTTCATGTTGCTCAACAGCGTCGTACTACAGTCATACACTGTAGGTCACATGCACTCTCCCGCATAAAACATCATTGGCCGTGAGGCTTGGTGGAGTGAAGCCAACCCTGCAATGCTGCCTAGTGCCAAAAGTATGGCCTTCAGCCCTAGAATCTGGATAGAGTTTGTTGGGATTTGACTCCCAACTTTTTTTGTATCCGAAAAGTAGTACACAGCTATGTACTCATCTATGGTCAGCCCGTCTCCTGGCCCATGAGATCAGAGGTTCACCATCTCTCCTCGTCGGGACAAAACAATGATAAAATATATGTCCTCAAACTCAATGCTGAGTGACATCCCATCTATCTGAAATGTCTTAGATTCTGGATCCCAATAGTCCACCAGTAGCTGGAGTAGTCTTGGTTTGGCCCTCAGGCTGCCAAGACACCAAAAATTATACAAGCCACATGCCCGTAATGCTTGTTGGGCCATGAGATCACCTTGCACAACTTCCTCAACATCACCATGCTCTCTTTCTCTCCACTCTAGCACCATCCTGCACAAAAACCAAGTTTTTTGATCAATCTTTGCCCCTTAAAACCTTATTTGCAGCCTTGTATGTGACTATTGTCAAAACAGTCGTGTATGTACACGACTTTCGATGCTTTTTTCACGTATGGCAAGCCCTATATGCAGAAAAAAGCCTGATTTCCACGTGGGCCGAAACACACAAGTATGGATGGCTCAGAAAATGAAATAGACCATGAAATTTGAAAACATTTGCATCAAAATGAAAGAGGAGGGCATGAGAATCTACCTCGATCAAACGAGGAGAGATTCCGCTGGACGATGCTCCCGGAATTCGCTTCTAAAGTTCTGAGCTCAAATGCACTATGTTGGGTAAAAATTTCAAATGATAAGAAATTTTTTAAATCTTTTACTATTTATAGAAAATTTTTGAAATTTTTACCCACTTTCTATAGTTTTTGACCATTTTTGACCATTTGAACTAATTTGATGTTGTAGGAGTCCATTTTGAGTACGGTTTGACTGTGGCTTTGATCCGTTCATGCCTACTACTCATATTATGTCTAAAATCTCATATAGGTTAGGTTTCACATCCGTTTGCACTTTGCATAACTTTATGACCATTTCATTTTAACCTTAGGTATGAACCCATTCCATCATGTCACAGAACCTTGTTGATGCTTTTAGAAGTGACATGTTGTTAATGGTAGAGCTTTACCATACATGGGTACCATAGTTAGATCCTGTGTTGCATTTGGTGCCCATGCCGACATTTCTCCTTTAGGGTGTGGGAGTCCTTTGTATAGTACCGCCATGACTTTGAGCAANTTTCTCTGGGACTCCCTTGTATATGTCAAGTTGTAATTGCATTATCATGAGTTTTGCTTGCCTTATTGAGACTTATGCTGGCTTCCCCGACTTTGATTATAAGCCATATAGCCCAAGATTGTCTCATGTCTAGCCAAGCAGAGCCTTTTATATATGTCTTTTGTAGCTTGATTTCCCATTTTTTATCGGGAGGGGACTTTCCCTCGAGTGTCGTTATCTTGCACATGTCTCCTTTCATTGAGCATAGGTATGTTCCGCTACTTGGAACTAGTTTTTTTGCCCCTTGACACTCGTCTCCTCCTATAGTTGTAACTATAAAGCACTTTTATTCTTTTTCAATCTTTTCAAAATATCTGAAAAAGTCCAAAAAAAATTAAAAAACCAAAAAGCCGGACATGAAAATATATTATCTTTGGCGGCAGTCGAGTCGTGTCACCTTCGAACATAGCACTGTATATCACATCCGTTGGTTGGGCTAGTAGTTTGAATTTAGGAGATGTACTCGTTTCTTTGAGTTTATCTCCACCGACTAGTTAAGCTTCCAGTCCCTATGGAGCCTCTGTTGATGCCTCATGTGTCGCAGAGATATCCTAGTTTTGTATATCGATTCTCTGTTGCCCACATTCAGTCACCATTCGCCTTTATGCTCTTGTTCGAAGGAAGTTAAAGCCTGAGTCGTCCATTCCTCAGTTGTCTTGACTTTACATGTCGGCCATTCTCGGTACTATTACTGGTTCATGCACATCTTATTTGAGTCCTTCCACATTATACAACATTGCTAAGTACCTTGTGTTGGTTGACGTGCCGACAGAGGTTGTCACTTATGTAATCTATAATTTACTTAATAGAAATATCTTTTCCTGTCCAATGATATGCATTTAAATGAATATTGAATCCATGGATGTGTTTAATTGCTTTTGTATCATTGATTATATATGCTAGAGTAAGCCTAACACTATATCATATAGCATGCTTGCCTTGTTTTACTGTTGTTGAGAGTAAATTGCCAAAGCAAGTAGGATTGGAAAAAGCTCAACGGGGATCTACTACAACCGTCCGGAATAAGGTATGTGTTGAGATCCTTTAGTGTTAGATGTTGTATTTCTCTTTCATATTGGGAAGGGATTGATTTCTGCGGTTTCTTTGTCTATTGTGGTACACCCCAAGCCATAGGAAGTTTTCTCCGTAATAGTGCGGGGTTGGGTAACAATGGGTGATCCATGCTTAGGTGACTCATTAACAATTGCTTCTTTTATTCTTGAGTCAAGGCCTAGTATGCAAGAGTTAATGAATCATCATCTAAATGTAGCGAATTGGGTTAATTTGAGAATCATAAAATTTGGGAGATGTTTTCTCTAGTGATGAAGCAGATGGCCATAGAGCCATTTGAGGACATTATGGGTTTCTTATCAGTATCATAATTAGCTACACACCAAGTCACAAATTTGTGAAATGAGGGGTTTGATGGAAAATAGGCTGGGCAATGTTTGAATCCCACAAATCATAAAAGTCAAGCCATTTGCGAAATTGTCCTCAAATTCTTTGATTAGTTGATAGACATTGAGGATGGATAAGGAAGGGTCATGAATCTTGCCCTATTTGTCTCCTAGATGTTTTTATTTAGGGTTATTTTTAGCCTGAGGAGGTGGTGGGTTAGGGTCAGATGAGGAGGCCATTATAATAATTGATTTATCACAAAAAGTAGATAGGTAAACTTGGGGTAAGTAACTAACCTACCTTACCTGTTTAATTTGTAGATTACAGTTGTCGATATGCATGCAAGTTAGCTCATTTGTTGGTTCAGCTGATCGGGAACACTCCTATTTTGATGAAATGGATACGCACTACTTTGGTCATTTTCTTCTATTGAACCAAATTCAAGTTTGACTAATACATGTGGAGGCCTCTTATTTGGAAAACATTTGGGTGACATTAACATGACATCATTGGATCCCAGGTGGCCATGTGTCAACTTTGAGTTGGTGCACGTGGCATCTATGTGTCTTTGGGTGCTGATGTGGAGGAAAAATCTTGGTGGGTTAGATGCACATGCCCTAGAATTAGTGGGTCATGTGTGCTCCATGTTTCATTTGAGTGGAGGATAGCATGGGATATGGTTGTCGTTAGGTAGGCAGTATCACCTCGACCGAAGTGGTTTTAAAGGGATTGCTTTTGGAGGTGTTGCTAATTAGAATTTGAACCATGGTTTTGGTTCATTGCCTTGCTCAACCCATGTTATCTATCATGTATGTTGCGGGTGTGTTGTGGTATTGAGCCTTCAATTGAGAGGCAAGAGTGGGAAATGAATTTGACACACCTTTCAATGCCTTTTCTTTTAGTGCTTGGTCTTGGGTCCTTGGTTATTTAATTGATTTAGCTCCACGCTTTGTCACTTTAGTCTTATAATCCTTTGGTTCTTAACTCCTAGTCTCTTTATGCCAAAACCTTTGGTGCTTTGGTTCTTTCCCTGTTGATCCTCATAGCTCGTTTTAGCGCTCAGGTGCTTACTTCTTTCATTCCTTTGGTCTACACCCTAGCACCTTGGTAGTAGGCTTATTTTTACCTTCTTGTTAATTATAAATTTAGTATTTTGGTATAGTATTTTGGTTGAATTTATCCCTTCATGATAATTTTCAGGCCTCTGCAACTATAAATTTACCATTGTTATAACGCAAACAATGGCATTTTAGGTCTTGCTCATTCATAAAGGTATGGAGGATGTACACATGATGGAACTTGTCTCCTAGTGATATTCAACCACATGGAACACACAAATGATCTAAGTATCGAGGTTAAAGATGGTGTTGGTTCCAATTAGAACTTGGTGCATTGCCCAAGCCCAACAATTCCCGATGTGCTTGCTCAACCTCACATATTCATGGATTTGATAGAGTTAAGAATACACAGAAATCACTACACACATTGTGTGATAGTCAATCAATAGAGATCATGACCTATCAATGAGTCAATTTCATGATGAGTGTCATGCATTTACCTGTGACATAAGTGCTAGTCATTAGCTTGAAAAAACATTCAATAAACTATTTCAACTTACCACAGTACATTAAGACAACTCGTATAGTTTTAGTTATAGCACAAAATTTGACTTATTTATCTACAATATTTAGTGAGTATAAGGGTCTCAACCATTTCAAACTTCCTCACGAAATATAAAGAGGTAACTAAGTCGAAAACCTGCAACAACAGGTGTTGAGTGTTATTTGTAAAAGCAATATATATTTGCACTAACACTGCAATGTACATAGAGAATATAATATGGGGTACCTTGGGAGATTCCCAAGGGGATAATGTTATGTATTTAGGCCATCTATATTAAATAAGGCCCATGTAGTGTGAAAAACAACAATTGTAATAAGGCTTACTAGAAAGTTCTTCCTACTAAAATATTTTTTCTTTGGAAAGTTCTTCCTACTAGAATATTTCATCCCTAGAAATTATGTAAAAGGTTGCACCTACTAGAAACTTGAAGTGACTAGAAGGTTGGGTATAAAGTATATAAATAAGTATAAGAAGTGGAATTCCATGTCTTGTGAAGTATATTGTATGTAATATTCATAGCAAGCATATACATTATGGAGTGATTCCTTCCATAAGGAATAGTTAATGATGTTACCCTACTTTAAGGGTCTTTTCTACATTATTGTGTCATTATCTTGTTGTTTATTGTTTATTGTGTGGATATATTGTGTCATTTTCAAGTTAATTTCCATCTTATATATTTATATCAAGGAACCCAACATTTGGTATTAGAGCCATTTCTTGGGCAAAAAAAGTGGAGATTTTATTTTACAAACTTTTTTGGAAAAAAAGAGGGAGGTAGTTTTTAGACCAATTTATGAAACTGTATGTGTAAAAAATTGAAGAATCTAGTTATATATCTTAGTTCCTCTCGTGAAAACACCAAATTTCAAAACAAATAGTCCAAATAGAATAATAGGAAGTAAAGTTATCAGTGATTTAAAATCAACCGTTTAAGAGTTTCTCTAGTAACGACTATGTGAATTACAGACAACGCATTTTATAGGAAAATATGACGATCCTACTATTCAAGAATACATTGCATATTATAACAAAAATAAGTTAGTTTGGAAAAGCTACATATACTCTAATTTAATAGATGGAACAACTATATGGGGTCAAACACTTGTTTCAAAGAGTTTTTAAATCTTTTAGATGAAGAATATGAAAATCTATTTTTATACAGGTGGTTTAGTGTTGTGAAGAAGGTTAATGACATCCATAAGTGTTTATTTTCAGGTGGAAAATATAAATGATATGTTCATGGATGTATTTAACAAAAGGATGTAAATGTTTCTATCTCCCCTAATATCAAACATGATTTCATAATTGCTAAGGTGGCTAAAAGGATGCAAATCCCCATAGAGAACATTCAAAGCACACATATTGATGGTGAAAATGTTCAAATTTTTAAAGATTTGAATATTATTATGCACAAATACGTGTTACATTCATATTTTCATGCTATAAATACGGCTAAAGTGAATATTGTTTTGGGATATCCTTGGATGGACCCAATGGGTACAATTAATATTATTGTGAAAATAAGTTTTTAAGGTTTTGGTATAAGAAAAAGAAAATTGCATTGCATGATATTACTTTTACTAAAGGGTTCAATGGGGCACATGAAGAATCCTTTGCAAGTAAAATAGTTGAAGTACCTAAAGACACAATAGATGAAGAAACTAATCACAAGAAGTGGCTACATAAGCACATGAAGAAAATCCCTAAGAAGGGCATAAATGGAAAGGAGAAATTAAGTAGCTACAAGAATCAAAGGAACCAAATGTTCTAGATTAAAAAACCAAAGAACTAATATTTAAGGTTGTTGTATATAGTCTCCCATACCATCCAGAAAAAATAAAAAATAAAAAAAATCATCAAGGAAGGGTCATGATCATCAATGAACTTACTATGGGCAAACATGGATCCAAAAAGGTAATAACTATGGAGGCATACAACAGACTAAAATAAATGCATGTATCATAGTAGCACAATGGAAACAAAAAACCAAATGAGAAACCATAATCAAGCTCAAAGTGGAAATGGATAGGTTGGATCCCATGTACAAATTTAATTAGGATGGATGGATGCCCATGCTTGGTACCAACTAGCTACATTGCTTAGTAGATAATATTGTATGGATTCCTCCCATGTTTTGAGGATGAAACATGCAATGGAGTATGGAATGTAATGTTCCTAGGGAGGATAATATGGGGTTCCTAATTGGATGATTCTATGTATTGAGACCATATTTATTAAATAAGAACCTTGTAGTGTGAAAAACAACAAATTGTAATAAGGCTTACTAGATGGCTCATCCTACTATAATATTCCTTCTCTTGAAAGTATCTAGAAGGTTCTACCTACTAAAAAGTTAATTCTATAGAAAGTACCTAGAAAGTTGGATAGAAACTATATAAACAATGGAATGAGATGTCTTATGAATTATATTGGTTGTAACAACCATAGTAAGCATATAACTCGTGTAGGGATTCCTTCCAAAAGGAATAGTTAACGATGTTTGATACAGGAGGATCTCCAAGATTGATGAAAATAAAAGTCTTCAAATTACAAATACAATCTTATAGTAGTGTAGAGATCGGTGAGAGCTTTCCAACGATGTTCCTTTCATGAGAAATGACTTTGAATGAGAATGTTATTGAGTTCCGAATTTACAACAAAACATGTTAAAAGTGGAAAAAAGGGGCCACATGGAACACCCACATGGTGCCACATGGCATACATAGTTAACATGTAGGTGCCACATGGTAGATCCATAGGGTTCCACATGGGCGAGAAGATGGCTAGGAAGATGAGGTAGACCAATAGGTTGTTGACAAGTGGCAAGAATGTGGCATCTACGTTGACAGGTGGCATCCATGTGGAACAATCAGAGAGCGCCATGTGGAGATATGATTGGCCACATCACAAGTTTGTTTACCAAAAATTTTGGAGGCCAATGGATTCGAACCCCTAAACTTTCCTCTGCCAAAGTCTCCAACCCGTCCTCCTAGCCATGATATCCGCCAATGTTTCTTAACGTATATGTTGTTAACTTCTATTTGAAGTTGAATCGGTTATTATTTTGAAAAGGGGTGGGGCTAAGGGCTTAGCCCTTGGTCTCATGTGTAACATTGTAACCACAAGTCACATAACTAACAAGCCATCACCAATAGTCACCACAAGTCACGAAACAAACAACCAACACCACAAGTTAACACACGCCAACACAACACAATGTCCCAACTTAAAAGGAGGGAGGTTGAGGCCCATGGGTTTGACCTCGGGACCTTCGTTTCCCCAAAGCTATGTGTTACCATTGGGCTATAACCCACTCCATTGTAATGAATTGACATATTATATTAAAAACTTGTTTTGAATTTGGAGCCCAAAAAAGAGGCGCACAGCCCATAGATTCAGGCTCCCAAATGACTATATATACACCATTGCAAAGCCATGAAGGGAGGAGTTTGAATCCCGAGGTATGCATAGTTCCCAAGGTAGGAGGTACAAAAAGTACAAATAAGTACAATCCATACATGCGTAGGCATAGGTTGTCTCATTTTGCGTGTCAAAGGAGACCTCAGGCAAAGAGGGTGAAGTTTATACTCATTTTTCTTAGAATTTTGAGAGGAACATAGTGGTGCAATTTGTTTCCATGTTTGTCTGACAGAAATAATAAGTTTTTGTAGAACTCATGTATGTAAGCTTTTTGAAGATTTAATAAGATCGACCTTCTCATTGGAAGTGGCCCAGAGACATAGCCAACGAGGGGTGGACTCTGTTATCATCTGTTGTCTTCAATTTTATGGTTTGCATACTTGTTTATTTGATTATGTGGTTTGGTTAAGCATTTAAAATTGTCTTTTAAAGAGTCTTTTTATGAATTTAAGCATTCAAATTTCACATGCAATTTTAATGGTTAAAAATATCCTGAAAATTTGAGATCAAGTTTGGTATCAGGGTAGTTCAACAATCACATTGTGAGTTTGTGAATGTTAACAAGATCAAAGCTTCAGTATGGTGAAGGAGAAATTGAGGAATTTGATCTAGAAATTGGTTCAAGAAGAGGTAGAATGGCATCACCAAAAGGAGAATATGGGGCTTCTTCAATCCCATATGGAGGAGAATTTCTTAAGGCTTTTATGAGGATGCAAACAATGGTGGAAGAGCTTTATCAGGAATGAAAGAAGGGTTAAAAAGGTGGTCCATCTAATATCAAAGGTAAAGGAGAAGTATATCGTAAGGACACTCCTAAAACCTGACCGTCCTCAATGTATTTTCTTGATGTTTCTTTTCATTCTCCAACTGGAAAGCAAAAAGTTGATTTTAATATGCCTCAATTAAAGCTGGATATTAAGTTTGAATTACCTATTTGCAATGGAGATCTTAATGATGAGAAACTGGATAATTAGATCCATCAAATATAATTTTATTGATATAGGATTCAAAAATTTACTGAGGATAGCATCAAAATTCAGTTGGCTTCTCTTCGATTTGGAGGGACCGCTTTCATATGGTGGGAGAGTAGAGCGCAAGAGGATCTTGCCACAAAAGGTAAAATTATTTCCTCTTGGTATGACTTTAATGCAACATGAAATAAGAAAATCTATCCATTGGGATATATGTAGCAAGCCATGATGGACAGGAAGAATTTGAGGCAATGTAAAGGAGAAAGTGTTCAGGAGTACACATAAGAATTCAAAAAAGAGCTTGGGTACTTGGTATACCTCTCTACACTCAAGAAAATCTTCTGAAGTATAGGAGGTAATTTACATAGTCATTTGCATCATATGATACTTATGTTTAATCCGACTAACCTTGATGAGGTATGCATTCAAGCGACTCATATGGATTCCAATGGGAAGAATGTGAATGAATTTTTTTCCAAGAAACCTTTCAAATCAGATGGAAACAAATTCAAAGGTAAAGGGAAAGTAAGCATACATATACAGTGAAGAAAGGAGGAGAAAAACATACATGCACACATTACCAGATAAAGGGTCATGATGTATCCAAATGTTGGAAACTTCACCTGGAACTCAAGCCTAAGAAGTTTAAGAACAAGGATGACAAGAAGACCATTTCTGGAGAAATCCAACATAATTTGGGATCCCGGTATGGGGATGAAACTAATATTGTTGTTGAAATAACGTAACTTTGAAGAATATTCTACTTGTACTTTACATTGTTAATATTCCTCATTCGGGAGTTATTATTCCTCCTTCGGGAGATGATACTGATGTAAAAGGTCATATAAAAGTCATGAGGTAACCCTTTGTTGTAAGCCAGGTCAATAACAACCATAAGAAATAATATAATTATTATTGTGAGACTCCCTAGGTAGGTCGACCCCATGAGTTAGATTGGTCAAACCAGTTAGGGAAAATTTCAATTGGGAAACTAGTATAAAAAGGGAGGCGCCCTCCCTCATTTATACACACTCACTCACATTTGTATTGTGTGAGAGAAAGAAAGAAGGAGAGACATAGAAGGAGGAGGACTAGTGACTTTGGTGTTTTGGGTCTTATGCTTGGGGTTTGGTATATCTCTCAATGAGACCTTGTTCTTTGGTCATTACATTCTAGTAATCTATATTGAGGAATTTTTTGCTAGGTTTTTCCCTTTAGGGTTTCCTACGATAAATTGTTGTGTACCTTGTGATTGTGTTTCTTTAAGTGATCCTCTTTATGTTGTTATTGTAAAAATGTATTAAATGGTTATCAAGTTAGGACTTAAGCTATTTCAGCATATAAAACTTAACATGGTATTAGATCTAGCCTGAAAACAACAACTTTCATGAGGTAAATCTCTCTCTCTTTCTTTGGACAAGAAAATTAGGGTTTTCTACTAAAGTGGAATTTTTGAGTCCAAGTGACATATGGAAGTGCGCCCCTCTTAGGTGAATATTTTGGCACCAAGATCAAAGTTTTTTAGTGGGTAGATCCTCTATAAATTCAAGCCCTAGTTTGGCTTGGAACTAGAAAACCAGAAATAGAACCAAAAATTGCAGTCAAGAATCTTGCAAGTCCAGTTTCAAGGGTTATTATTTGGATTCTTCATAAACTAATTGTACCAACATACTCGCCTTAGTCAAGCGCAGCTTTTGGTGAGTACTATTTTCATTTCTGAGAAATTTCATTTTTTTTCATTTTTTGTTCTCTAGGACAATATGTCTCTAGGCACTAAGGTTGATGACAAGTTGGAAGGCATTGAAAACTTTTGTGCTTGAAAATATAGAATATGACTAATTCTAGAAGATAATTATCTTGCAAATTTTATCAAGGAAGTTGTGTCGGAGCCCGAAGAAGATGAAGCAAAGGAAAAGTGCAAGAAAGACATGATTAAAGCTAAGATGATGATATCATATTCTATAAAGTATCACTTTATTCCTCAAGTATCCTCCAAGGATACACCTAACGATATGTTTGATGCCCTATCAAGAATGTATGAAGAATAACATCGAAAGAAGTTAGCAAAGGAATATTTTGAAGAATATATTTTATTATCTGCTCTCTTCGGGTTTGTGACACCTGGAAGTGACACATGGGTGATTGATAGTGGTGCTTCAAAGCACATGATAGGTCAGAAGAATACTCTCTCCAATTTTGAGGAAATGGAGTCTCCTTAGAAAGTTTCACTAGGAGATGACTATCAATATCCCATCAAGGGAATAAGATAATCCACATACAAGCTTGTTTTAGGAACCTTGATGAAGAGGAAGGATGTGTTATATGTGCCTGGCTTGAAGAAGAGCTTACTTTATATTTCATCCGTAGATAAGAAAGGATTCCAGGCTTCCTTTATATATGGTGAAGTTCTTATGTGGCCTATAGGTAAATCTCTAGGAGATGCATCTATCATTGGGACAAAAGAAGGCAGCCTATATAAACTGAAATGTCACTCAGAAGCAACCTTGCTTCAAGATATTACAAGTCCATGTAAACTATGGCATAGAGGGCTTGCTCACATAAACTAAAAATCCCTACCGCATGTGAGAAAGGTAGTCAAAGGTATACCATACCTAAATATTGATCATGAAGGAACATGTAAAGGATGTGCGAAAGGAAAGAACATAAAGAATCCATTTCTGAAGAGTGACACCAAGTCACAAGGAATATTGGAACTTATACACTCAGATGTATGCGGTCTAATGCCTACAACATATTTAAGTGGGTATGTATATTTCTTAACTTTCATTGATGTTTAATCTCGTAAGAATTGGGTTTACTTTTTGAAATCAAAATATGAAGTCTTTGGAAAGTTCAAGGAATTCAAAGCCTTGGTAGAGAATTTTTTAGAAAGAAAGATCAAGACACCCAGGTAAGATAATGGAGGACAATATACTTCAAATGAATTTGGAAAATTTTGCAAAAATTTAGAGATTAAGAGGGAACTTACCACTCCCTATAATCCACAACAGAATGGTGTTGCTGAAAGGGAGAACCGAACCATTATGGAAGCAGTTAAGACTATGATCCATGATCAAGATATTCCTATGCATTTATGGGCTAAAGCAGCAAAGACAATATTATATGTCCATAACAGAATATCCCATAGTGCACTTGGGTCCAAAACCCCTAAAGAAATTTTCACAAGAAAGAAACCATAGGTAAGTCATATCAAGATATTTGGTTGTCCAGTTTTTGTTCATATTCCAAAAGAGAAAAGAACCAAGTTGGATCCTTCCGGAAAGGAAGGAATATTTGTTGGATATTGTTAGGTCTCCTAGGCCTTCAAAATATATATACCAGGTTACCATCATATGGAAATTAGCAGGGTTGTAACCTTTGATGAAGATACAAATCTCAAGAAATTGAGAAAGTGTGAACTTGAAGAAACATATGAAGAAACTGTAGCTCCAAGAGCCGCATAACCGACGAAAGAAGCTACATCTTCTCATGATGATGAGATTCTAGAAGAACATGATATGTTGGAACCCCAAGAACCTCCCCACATAAATATCTCCCACAAAATAAAGCCAACTTGGGATCATGAGATTATTCAAGAAGCATAAAGGTATGGTGCTCGAGAAGGATCCACAAGGCAGAGCAAGAATCCAAAGCCATTTCCTAGTTATGTGGACTTGATGTGTGATTTTATAGACAAAGAGCCTACTTGTTTTGAATCAATTGATCAAAACAAAGAATGGGTAGAAGCCCTGATAGAAGAATACAAATCCATAATGAAGAATGATGTATAGGAAATAGTTCCCAAATAAGAAGGTAAAAGTGTGGTATTTTCCAAATGGATCTACAAGATAAAACATACAATCGATGGAAGTATCAAGAAGTAAAAATACAAATTTGTGGCCCATGGATTCTCTCAAAAGGAAGGAATTGATTATGAAGAGACATTTTCTCATGTAGAAAGGTACACTTCTATCAGAACCATTATGGCAATAACAATCAAGACAAAATGGAATTTACACCAGATGGATGTGAAAACAACCTTCCTGAATGGTGTTATTGAAGAACAAGTGTACATAGAACAACCACAAGGTTTTGAAGTCTAATACATAACGATACATGTCTGTAAATGGAAGAAGGATCTATATGGATTGAAGCAAGCACCAAGAGCTTGATATGGAAGAATAGATGGTTTTTTGATGAGCTTGGGATTTACCAAAAGTAAGGTTGATCCTAACCTTTACTTCAAGGTTATGGATGATGAACCTTTCATATTGTTACTGTATGTGGGTGATTTATTTCTGACAGGTAATGAGAAGCAAATCTCAAAGTGTAAGAATAATCTCGCTGTAGAATTTGAGATGAAAGACCTTGGATTGATGCATTATTTTCTAGGTCTTGAAGTACAGTAGAGCCGAGAAGGAATCTTCCTTAACCAAGGGAAGTATGCAGTGGAAATCCTAAAAAGGTTTGACATGTTGGAATGCAAAACCATGGACACACCCATGGATACACACTTGAATTTGTTGGCTGATTCTTCGTCAGAATTAGTGGACGTGACGCTATACATATAGATCATTGGTTCATTGATGTATATGACGAATACCTAGCCAGATACATGCTTTGCTGTGAAAAATTTGAGTTTGTATTTGGTTGAGCCCAGACATGTTCACCCGGTAGCTGCAAAGCATGTGATGAGGTACTTGAAAGGTACTATAGACTATGGTCTCACTTATACTAGAGATCAAGACTTCAGACTGTATGGTTATATAGATTCGGATTGGGCAGGATGTATCCCAGATAGAAATAGCACTTCAGGAGGATGTTTCAGTTTGGGGTTAGCCATAATCTCATGGCTAAGAAAGAAGCATTCCAGTGTTGCTCTTAGCAATGTAGAAGCAGAATATATTGCAGCTTGTTCCTCTAGTTGTGAAGCCATATGGGTTCAGAAGTTGTTTTCAGATCTATTCGATTTAGAGATGGATGCTACCATGATTCTATGTGATATCCAAATCTACTTGAAGATGATAGAGAACCATCTGTTCCATGATAAGACGAAGCACATAGAAATCTGGTACTTCTACATTGGTGACATGGTGCAAAGGGGAGCTATATAGCTCCAATATGTGAGCACAAATGAGAAGGTTGCAGATGTGTTGAATAAGACTCTGCGTGTGAAGTTTGAACACTTCTGAGATAAGCTTGGTGTTGTCCATAAGGACTTCCCTCGAAAGGGAGAGTAGTATTGATGATACTATGGTATCCTGATCACAATAGGTAGCTCAGCTGGGATAGATCATCCTTAGACTTGATCCCATAATTCCAGAAGGAATGATCATCTTAAATGTTGATCTTGATTTAATTGATCCTATAATTCTGAAAGGAAGAATCATCCAAGATGTTGATGGACTTGATCCTGTAATTATGAAAGGAAGGATCATCCAAGATGTTGGGATTGATCATCCTTAGACTTGATCCTATAATTCCAAAAGGAAGGATCATCCAAGATGTTGATGGAGTTGATCCCGAAAGGAAGGATCTTCCAAGATGTTGACGGACTTGATATCGAAAGGAAGGATTTTCCAAGATGTTGGTATTGATCATCCTTAGACTTGATCCCATAATTTCAAAAGGACGGATCATCTTAAATGTTGATCTTGATGGACTTGATCCCATAATTTCGAAAGGAAGGATTGTCCAAGATGATGGGACTAACAATCCTTAGAATTTATCCTATAATTTAGAAAGGAATGATCGTCTTAAATGTTTGATTTTAGTGGACGTGATCCCATAATTATGAAAGGAAGGATCACCCAAGATGTTGGGACTAATCGTCCTTAGACTTGATCCTATAATTCTGAAAGGAAGGATAAACTTCAATGTTGATGTGAGTGGACTTGATCTCATAATTCTAAAAGGAAGAATCTTCCAAGAGGTTAGTAGTGGACCTGATCCCGTAATTCCAAAAGAAAGGATCGCTCAAGATGTTAGTGGTGGAGTTGATCCTGTAATTTCGAAAGGAAGGATCGTCTAGGAAGTTAGTGGTGGAATTGATCCCATAATTATGAAAGAAAGGATCATCCAGGATGTTATTGGTGGAATTGATCCCATAATTCCAAAAGGAAGGATTGTCCAGGATGTTAGTGTTGGACTTGATCTTGTAACTCCAAAAGAAAGGATTTTCCATGATGTTAGTGGTGGAATTGATCTTGTAATTTTGAATGGAAGGATCTTCCAGGATGTTTGTGTTGGACTTGATCCCTTAATTTTGGAAGGAAGGATTGTTCTATGCATGTATGTGTTAGTTGTGGCCAATATTGCTAGCTCTGTAAAGACATGATCTTGTAATTCCAAAAGGAAGGATCGTCTGAGTACCACAGATGTGTTGTCCATGATCCCATAATTCTGAAAGGAAGGATCATGTTGGTTGTTGTCACACCTTCCATAGATGATGTTACTCCAGCCTTGAGCTATTGTTGATGATGTTGTTATACGTGTCACATTTTGTTGTTGTTATTCCAGCTTTATGCTGATGATCCAGTCTCGTACTTTCGTTGTTAGTGATGTATCAATTTTTATATTGAAGATGTTGATACTTTATCTCTATACTGAAGAAGAAGATGATGATGTTACAACTGTTCTATGCTGATGCAGATGATGATGATGATCCAACTCCATGCTACAGGTGATACCCCATTTCCATGCTGTAGATGATGATGCTCCAGTTCCATGATGCATATGATGATGTTCCAGTAGATGATGATGATGCTCTAGTTCCATGCTACAGGTGATGCCCTAGTTCCATGTTGTAGATGATGATGCTTTAGCTCATTGCTGCCGATGATGTTCCAGTTCCATGCTGTAGATGATGCATCCCCAGTTCCATGCTGCAGATGAGGATATTCGAGATCCGTGTTGAATATGATGATGTTGTTCAAAATTTTCGATGATTTATAGATGTACAAGACAATATTCCAAAATATTACGTTGATGATTCCTATGGAGGAGGAGGAATCATCAGTTATTGTTGCTGTTAGTAGAATACGCTTCTTATTAAGGGGGAGTCTTGAAATAATGTATCCTCGAAGAATATTATACTTATTCTTCAAATTGTTATTATTCCTCCTTTAGGAGATGTTACTGATGTAAAAGGTCATGTAAAAGTCATGAGGTAAACCCTCAGTTATAAGTCAAGTCAATAACACCCAAAAAAGAATAAGATAATTATTATTGTGAGACTCCCTAGGTAGGTCGGCCCAATTAGGGAAAATGTTAATTGGGAAACTAGTATAAATAGGGAGGTGGCCTCCCTTGTTTATACACACTCACTCACACTTGTATTGCGCAAGAGAGAGAAAGAAGGAGAGACAAAGAAGGAGGAGGACTAGTGTCTTTGGTGTTTTGGCTTTTATGCTTGGGGTTTGGTCTCTCTCTCTATGAGACCTTGTTCTTTGGTCATTGCATTATGGTAATCTATATTGAGGAAGTTTTTGTTGGGTTTTTCCCTTTAGGGTTTTCTAGGGTAAATTGTTGTGTACCTTGTGATTGTGTTTCTTTCAGTGGTCCTATTTATGTTGTTATTGTTAAAATGTATTAAATAGTTATCAAGTTAGGACTTAATCTATGGCATCATAGAAAAGTTAAAAATTGTTCTACTTCTATTTCAAAGCATGACCCTGTTGTTGATGAAAGAAATAGAAGTGAGCTATTTCATATTAGGCACGGGGTCTTCACTTGTTGACCAATATCCTATCACGTTAGTTCATATTGTGGGTTTTAAAATGATCAAAAATTGAACCAATATATTGCAGGTATTTGGGGGATGAGGGGTTTAAGGTGGGGGTGGGTAGGGTGGTTTATAAGGATTGAGGTATAAAAAGGGGTGGGGAGAAGGTCTTAAGTATTGGGAGGGGGTTTCAACAAAAAGAGTTTGGGTCAATATCTGTAGAAATTAAGGGTATTCTTTAATATCCCACGATTGTATGTGCTATGTGAGAGGTTCACTAAGTGACGTCCCCGTGGTATTAGGTTAATGCTTAAACATACAAAAATTGATATTTTTTTTGATAGTGGATCACAAGAAAATCTCATTTAAGAAGATATAGTTAAATAAATTCATTTGGAAACTAAGTTACACCCTAATCCATATCCACTTGCATGGGTATGTGATAATGCATAGTTGCAAGTTACAAAACAATGTAGACTTAGATTTGCTATTACTTCTGGATTTGTTGATGAAGTTGATCTGGATGTGAGGCTCATTGGATATTTGTGGTATTGTGTTGGGTATTCCTTATCTTTATGATAGGAAGGCTATCTTTTGTAGGGAAGATAACAGGTATCGTCTCACCAAAGATGGTGTTGAATACATTGCTCGTGCACACCGCATGAAAACTAATATTTATTTTATTTCTACAAGTCAAATCAAGAGGCTAGTAAATGCTAGTAATAATTTTGTTCTTATGATAGTTAAAACAAAGGATGTTTATCAAAATGAATATTTTAAGGATGTGATCCAAAACTTAAAAATAACTTGACTAACGTTGTATCTGATTATGATATCTTATTTCAATAACCAAAAGAATTACCTCCTAAAAGAGAAATACAACATGAGATTCACTTACAACAAGATGCACCTCTTCCTAACATTGGCATGTATAGGTCTTTAGTAATTGAAAATGCAGAGATAAAGAAGCAGGTTCAGGAATTTCTTGAAATAGGGTACATTTGTCCAAGTTCCTCTCCATGTGGTTCACTGATTGTTTTGGTGCCAAAGAAGGATGGCACATGGCACATGTGAGTGGATTACAGGACACTAAATAGAATCACAATCAAGAACATTTATCCTCTTCCTTGAATTGATGATCTATTGGATCATCTCAAGAATGCAATTTTCTTCACTAAGTTAGACTTGCGAAGCGGCTATCATCAAATTCAAATTCATGACAATGGAATTTGGAATATTGCTTTCAAAACTAAGCATGGATTGCATGAATGGATGACAATGCCCTTGGGGCTTTGTAATGCGCCCACAACATCTATCAGGGTGATGAATGATGTTTTTAGGGCCTTTATTGATGAGTTCGTCATAGTTTACTTAGATGATATTTCAATTTTTAGTCTTACTTTGGAAGAACATGTCAAGCATGTGAAAATTTTTTTGGATCTACTTGTAAGGGAAATATTGTACTTAAAGATGTCCAAATGTGAGTTTGGGAAGATATCTTTGGTATATCTAGGTTACATTGTAGGGGGTGGTGAACTTAGAATTGATCCCTCTAAAGTAGAGTTCATTGTGAATTGGACGAAGCTAAATAATGTAACCGATGTAAGGATCTTCTTGGGAGCAGCCCAATACCGGAGGAAGTTCATTTCGAACTTCTCCTTCATAGGTTCTCCATTACATGCTTTGACAAGTGTGAACAAAGTGTTTTAGTGGGAAGGCAAAGAACAATGCCTTCAACACACTGAAAGAAAAGACCAGCACAACTCCAGTACTTGCACTGCCGAATATACAACAACCATTTGAGATAGAGATTGATGCTAGTGGCTATGCCATGGGGGTAGTCTTAATGCAACATAAAAAACCAATATGCTATCACTCTGAAAGCTTATCTAAAGTAGTAATTAAGTATCCTACCAACAATAAATAATTGTATGCATTAGTATAAAGTGTGAAGAAGTAGAAACATTACCTAATGGGTAAAGAAACAATTACGCATACTAATCATCAACCACGACAATATCTTCAATCACAAACTAAGCTACAACAATCAAGGCATTTCAGGTTGTTGGATTTTCTACAACAATTTCATTTAGTCATTAAGTATAAGAAAGGGATTCAGAAGAAAGTTGCAGATATGTTATCTAGACCTCCAATAAATGCTTCTATTGTCATTCAACAAAGTCCTTCGGTAAATTCAAGTTACGTTGAACAATATACTAAGGATGAAGACTTTAAAGAAGTATATGAATCACTAATGCATGGATCTCAAAATGAAGAATTGGATTATCATATTCATGATAATTTGTTGTATCATCTTGGTCGAAAAATTTGTATTCCACAAAGTGAAAGAGTGCATGTGATAAGAGAAGCTCATAATTCTCTCATTTCAGGGCATTTTGGTGTTGGGAAGACTATAGCACAATTACAAAAGTTTTGTTATTGGCCTCGGATGAATGATTTTGTGACCAAGTATGTAAAAGGATGTGTAATGTGTGCAACAAGTAATCCAAGTAATAGAAAGTTAGGCTTGTACACTATACTTCATGTTCCTTCCCTACCACGGGAAAGTGTGTCAATGAACTTTGTAGGAGGGTTACCAATGTCTAGAAAGGGACATGATTAGTTATATGTTTTTGTGGATAGGTTTAGCAAAATGTGCATTTTAATTCCTTGTGAAAAACAGGTCACAACTAAGTTGGTTGCTCATTTCTTCTTCCAACATGTATGGGTTCATTTTGGGTCACCTAATTCTAATATATATGATTGAGATTCCCGGTTTCTTGGGAAATTTTGGTAATCTCTATAGGAACTTATGGACACAAATTTGAAGAAGAGCACAACATTTCGTTCACAAATTGAAGGACAAACTAAAGTGGTAAACCTACTTGTAGTACATCTTCTTCGAGGATATTGCACCAATCATCCTAAGCTTTGTGATGAGCAGTTACATTATGCTATGCATGCCTACAACAGATCCATACAATCTTCAACACAAAAATCTCCATTCGAGACATGTTTTGGATATTTGCCAAATTCTCCCTTAGACTTTGTTTTTGGGGAAAATTAAGTGGAATATGGTCAAGTTGATGCAGATAAAACCTTGAAGTTTATTCAACAGATCTAGTTGATTCATCAAACAATGTAGGAGTAGTAGGAATCAAGTTAGGCCAAGTATAAGGAAAGACATGACAAGCATGGGGTGGATAATCAATTTCAAGTTGGTGATCAAGTTTGGCTTCATATCAACAAGGACCGACTCCAAGGTGAAGGTAGAAAGTTGAAACCAATCAGGTATGGCCCTTTCACAATTTTGGATCAAGTTGGTAACAATGCCTTTCGGTTAGATTTGCCTCCTTATATGCAAATGTATTATGTTATTAATGTGGAAAACTTAAAATTGTATGAGCCTCCTGTGATTGTGGACCAAGATGCACAGGTTCAAGTACCTTCTGTTGATGAGTTTGCTCCTGAGTACCTCAATGAACTTCATGAAGATGTCATACTTGATAAGAAGATTATATTGTCATGGAGAGGTGACGTGGAATACATCCAAGCAAGGCACGATGGCTAGAGACCAGAGGAGTGAGGGAATTGTACCCTCACCTATTTTTTTGAATGATTCCATGCTTTTGGTGGCCTAAAAGATTCCTAGTGGGAAGGTTTAATCTGAGAGGATCTCCAAGATTGATCAAAATAAAAGTCTTCAAATTACAAATAGAAGCTTACAACAGTGTAGAGCTCAGTGAGATATTTCCAATGACGTTCATTGCACAAGAAACGACCTCTAGATGAGAAAGTTATTGAGTTATGAATTTATGGCAAAACATGCTAAAAGTTGCAAAAAAGAGGCCACATGGCACACCCACAGGGTGCTAGGTGGCATACACAGTCAACATACAGGTTCCCTATGGCATAGACAATCAGCATGCATGTGCAACATGGAAGCTCCCTAGGGTTCCACATGGTCAAGAAGATCACTTGGCATATGAGGTGGACCAATCGAATAGAACCACACGACGATCTGATTGGCCACATCACAAGTTTGATGACCAAAAATTTAGGAGGCCAGGGGATTTGAACCACTGACCTTTCCTCCACCAAATTCTCCAGCCCATCTGCCTAGCCAGGATATCTGCCAATGTTTCTTAACCTATATGTTGTTAACTTCTATTTGAAGTTGAATGGGTTGTTGTTTTGAAAAGGGGAGGGGTCGAGGGCTTAGCCCTCAGCCCTCTTCTCCCCCAAATCTATGTGTTACCATTGGGATATAACTGACTCTGTTGTAACGGATCGACATATTATATTATATTTAAAAACCTATTTCAAATTTGGAGATAAAAAAGTGGCGTGTGGCCCATATATTCGGGATCCCAAGCCACTATATATCCACCATTGCAAAGCCACAGAGGGAGGAGTTTGAAGCCCGAGGTATGCACAATTCCCAAGGATGGAGGTACATAAAGTACACAAAAGTACATTTCGTATAAGCGTACGCAGAGGTTGTCTCATTTTGCATGTCAGAGGAGACCTCAAACAAAGGGGGTCAATTTTATACTCATTTTTCTTAGAATTTCGAGGGGAACATAGTGGTGCAGATTGTTTCTGTGTTTGATTGACATAACTCTCAATTTTTTCCATAACTAATGTATGTAATATTTTTGAATATTTAATACGACCAACCTTCTCATTGGAAGTGGCCCGAAGATGTAGCCAGGATGGGTGAACTCCGTTATCATCTATTATCTGCAATTGTAGGGTTTGCATACTTGTTTATTTGCTCATGTGGTTTGATTAAGCATTTAAAATTTTCTTTTAAAAAGTATTTTTATGAAGTTAAGCATTCAAATTTCACATGCAATTTTAATGGTTAAAAGGATGCTGAAAATTTCAGATTAGTGTTACCCTACCTTAAGGGTATCTTCTACATTATTGTGCCATTATCTTGTTTTTTATTGTGTATCGTGTAGATATATTGTGTTCTTTGCAAGTTAATTTCTAACTTATATATTTAGATCTATTAAGGAACACAAGCATTGGAGGGAATAAATTAGTCCTATGGCAATTGATAAACATGAGCATTCATGACTAGGAAAGTGGTGTCAATGGAAGGATATGTTGACGAGATCACATGCAACGAGGCTCTTTTGTTATGTTGGTAAGAGTAGATCTATTCAAGGATCCATGAATTACATGAGTTCTCCTAGTTCATACCCAGTGATTATATATACATATGTGAACAATGATGTATTGTTACATAACAAACACACTCACACCAACTTGTTCCGTCGACGAAAGAGGTCCATACTTTGCATATCCCCAAAAAATCAAATGGGATAATATCACATATTATGGCTTCACTGAGAATGACTACAACATTGATGGATTTCAAGGAGTTATGTAATTTCAGTAGAAAGAGAAAAGACTATAATTAACACACACACACATACACATTTCTCACAACATAAATCATTTACATGCATATGTGGCAACATAACACTACCTGACCTAGTTGAGTGGAGTTACATTGCTTCGTTTAAGGAATTCATTAAAAAATTTAGATTCCTTATTTTGGTAGAAGTGCCCATCTAACCCAAGTTTAGTTAAAGTCTAGTTTACAGTTTTAAAACTATACTAATATGTTATAGAGCTTTCTTAAAAACCATAACCAAAATTGAACCTACCTCAATACTCTTTAAAAATAGGAAGGAGCAACAATCAAGGGGGTCTAAATTTTACCAAATCTTGACCTACCTCAATACTCTTTAAATATAGGCAGAAGCAACGATCAAGAGGGCTCCAAAATTTTCCAATGGGAGGTATGCTAAGAGCTTCTAGATTCACCTTCTAAATATAATTATTCACTCTCCATACATTTCTTATGTGATATTTGACCACCCTCCATACATTACTTGGGTGAGATTTGATATTTTTTTTGTTGATAGGAAGGAATTTTTTGAAGTTACAAAGAATAAGACTATTATTCATCTCATTGTTCACATTGCATTAGAAGTTCCAACCATACTTAGAGTCAATCAATGTTTTATATGTAGAATATAGACGTTGTGCATCACATGCCATCGATCCATTTAAGTCCTATTGGTTAAGAGCATGTGTTTCCTCCTAGGAGGTTACAAGTTCAAATCTAGAGGGGGGTAGTGTATGAACACCTCTGTAGACTTTAGCAGTTAAATCACTGCATAGAGGGGGTTCCCTTGTCCCACAAACAAGGGGGTCTCATACACCAAATTGGTGTCTTGCTTGGCGGCGACCTTAAAAATAGATTATTATTATTATTATTATTAATTTATTTAACTTGTCTATTGTTGTACAAATTCAATGACATCAAGAATAGTTTGAATCATCTACTATCCAAATTTCGGGGTTAAGAAAATGACAAGTTATGATTGATAATGTATGGAATCGCTTTAATAATATGAAATGGCCTTTTTATTGACTCTTAAATTGTTTGGTATATTTCTCCCCTTACTTAAATTTGAAAATACAAAAATATTTTATCTTTTTATGCTCTATTTCATATGGTTTGCCTTTTCTATGTTTATTACTCAGTTTTATTTTCCTATTGTTTCATGTTTTAAGTTTTATCCATTTCATTGAGTAACATGTTTTTTTTGTGATATTATTCACATATTAAATAAAAAAACACATAGAGCACTTCATTGACCAATATGGTTTTTTCATGATATTAATCACTTACTAAATAATTAAAAAACATAAATCATAAAACACACAAAGATCTAATGACATAAGATAGAGAGGCTAGTTCATGCCTATTTGCATTTGATTTAAGGAAACCTTTACCTTTATACATTCTTTGTTGGATTATCCATGAAGATGAAGATTATTGAAGGTTTAGGTTGAGGCTCTAAGTATAAAATGATCATTCTCGTGTCTTCTTGTTTAGCCTTGCTGGAGGTCAAGTTTGTTAATCTTGAAAGATGTTTTAAGATTAATATATTTATGACAGATGTACTATGGAGGACCGTTCAATGGTTCACTTCGAATTTTGTTTTAATTCTTTCTATCATTTTAAATAGTGCATTATCATGACTAACTGATTGTGGTTGGCCATCATCCCTCGTGATGTGCCCGATAAGCCTGATAATGAGTTGCTTGCTTGCTTACCTAGTGTCAATCTTCCTACTTTTGAAGGTATTCTTTGGGAATCCCTTGATGATTACCTCGTGAACTTTGATAATTCTTATTGATATATAGAAATATTCATTGATCCAATGTCAACTTTCATCTTTCCCATCACTCTTTAAATCCACTTACTGGCTTAGGTCCATCCCTCCTAACTCCTTCTTTGGGTGGCAAGGTTTCCTTTTTCCATTTCAAGCAAAGTTTATTCCTTCACCCCATGTCTTTGGAGTTCCTCATTGGTGTGAATTTTGTGATAAACCATCACAATCCATAAACTTGCCAAGTATTTTTAAAGGTAAGGCGACAATGCAAACATAATCATGGCTTTTTCATGGTAAGCCAAACATATGGGTTGTCCTTCTCATTCTTCACCTCAAGAGTTATTAGATGTTTGCGAGGAATTATGTTATGACATTTCTTTGATCCTTTATCCCCATGTTATGGATGGGATTGACTGCCAAAATGGCATCTTCCTAATAATGAGACCATGGTGCCCAGTCTCCTCCATGAGTCAAAACATTATCATAACGATTTACCACATCCTCATCAAGTTTCCTTTCCAAGTTCTTGATTATGCAATCCTAGCTTAGGTCTCTAGATAACATGAAGTCCTCTTGGGGTCTCCACAACCTAAAGAGTCTTTGAATTTAGTAAAATAATGATTGACAATGTGAAAATTGATGGTTTGGTTGCTTAGTGGTTGTGTAGATTGACAGTTTCGTTGCTCAATGATGATCCAAGTTTTGTAGATTAATGATTTGGTTGCTCAATGATTGTGATGATATAGGTTGTAGGTGATATATTTCGCTCCCTCAAGTTTTATTCACCTTGTCCATAGTCTTTGTCCCCCATTAAGTTTCATTCACCTTTCCCATGGTCTTTGTATCCCCATTACACTTCCTCATGAGGCCTATTATGTCCCCCATTAAATTTCATTCACCTTGTCCATGGTCTTTGTTTCCCCATTACACTTTTTATGGAGGCCTATTGTGTCCCCAATTAAGTTTCATTAAGCTTGTCCATGGTCTTTGTTTCCCCATTACACTTTTTCATGAGGCCTATTGTGTCCCCAATTAAGTTTCATTAAGCTTTTCCATGGTCTCTCATGGTCTTTGTTTCCTCGTTACACTTTTTCATGAGGCCTATTGTGTCCCCAATTAAATTTCATTCAGCTTATCCATGGTCTCTGTCTCCCCATTACATTTTTCGTGAGGCCTATGCTGTCCCCCATTAAGTTTCAATCACCTTGTCCATGGTATTTGTTTCCCATTACACTTTTTCATGAGGCCTATTATTCTTTTTAAGAGTTTTACAATACTTTTTCATGAGGCCTATTATGTTTTTTAAGAGTTATACGTTAAGTTTCATTCACCTTGTCCATGGTATTTGTCTCCCATTACACTTTTTGATGAGGCCTATTATGTTTTATCCATTGTCTTTGTCTCCCATTACACTTTTTCATGAGTTTTTTAAGATACTGCATGGTCTTTGTCTCCCATCACACTTTTTCACGAGGCCTATTATGTTTTTTAAAAGTTATACTTGAAAATGCCATGGTCTTTGTCTCTCATTACACTTTTTCATGAACACTATTATGTTTTTTTAAGAGTTATACATAAAACCTAGAGAAAAACCAAACCCATTACTTTTTCATGAACACTATTATGTTTTTTTAGAGTTATACATAAACATAATAGTGTTTATGTATAACTATTATATTTTTTAAAAGTTATACTTGAAACTGCCATGGTCTTTGTCTCTCATTACACTTTTTCATGAACACTATTATGTTTTTTAGAGTTATACATAAAACCTAGAGAAAAACCAGACCCATTACTTTTTCATGAACACTATTATGTTTTTTTAGAGTAGAAAAAGCAAACCCATGATGATTGTGCAGGGTATCTTAAAGAAGTTAGGAATTGTTGACATATTTAAAAATATGTAAATTGAGAGATAAAACCTGCGGGGACAATTTACAAAGCCATATCCATAACTTAGCAATTAAACCGAGTGGAGCATTGTTGAGCTTAAGCGAGGTTGTTTGAACAGAAGTGAAGGGCTTTGCCCTCCATAAAATCGTTGATCCACATGTGTGAAGGTCCACGAGTCAATCCCTGATGGGCGCCATGCATCTGCAGGTGAGGGAAGTGCTATCAGTTATTCCAGAAACAATTAAAATCCCCACAGTTCTCCTGCAAAATCCGACTTCGTAGATTATAAGGGTCTTAACCATTTCGAACTTGGCCTCGCCAGGAAGGAGTAACCCGAATATTCCAGAACTATTGGTAATGATAAAAGAAGATCTATTCAAAGATATAAATATGCGAACAATGATATTACATAGCATCGCACAACACACGTGTTCACACGAATTCATTGAGCTATTATGTATTCACCGAGAATGACCGCAACCGGAATGGATTTCGATTTCAAGGAGCCGTTCCATTTCAGCGAATGGAATTAACACAGAGATTGCACTCTATTTATATCAATCATATATACACATTACTACATGATGAGATTGTTGTGATATTCACACAATATAATCATTTGGCTTCCCCATTATAATTGTCATTGCTGTAGTGTAAATATTTTAAGTTTTTAACTTTGTTTGTTTTTTAATATTTTTTATTTTGTTTTGGTCACTCAGTTGGTAATTTTTTGGGGTCACATGGCCCCAAAAAATGATCTAATCAGCTAGGTTAAAAATAGTAGTACTTCAAATCACAAGGCATTTAATATTGAGATGAAAGTTGGTGCAATGCCCAAGCAAGCCAATCTTTGATGTGCTTGGTTAACCTCAACTAGTCATGGATTTGACAAAGGTAGGAATACAAGGAAAGCATTGATGGTCAATCAATGAAGACCGCGACCTATCTATGGGTCAATCCCATGATGGGTATCATGCATCTATCGATTAGGGAAATGCTAATCATTAGCTTGGAAAAACATTCAGTCAATTATTTGAATTTACCATGACACATTGAAACAACTCAAATCCCTTCATTTCTAGCACACATTTGACTCCCTACTCTACAATGGTTCATAGAGTATAAGGGTCTCAACCATTTCAAACTTCCCAAGGAAATACGAAAGAATAACTAAATCGAAAACCCACAACAACATGTGTTGAGGGTTATTCATAGATGCAATATATTTCTACACAATAACATTGGAGGGAATACATGATTCATATGACAATTGGTAAATATGAGCATTCATGACTATGGAAGTCCTGTCAGTGGAAGGATAAGATACAGGATCACTGGTAGTGAGGCTCTTTTGTTACATGGTAAAGTAGATCTATTGAAGGCACAGGGTCTTCACTCAATGAAACAATGCCATAGTGCCTTCGTTCATGGTATATTAAAGAATACCCCTAATTTCACTAGTTATTGATAAATACTTACCAAAATCCTTTTGTTGATCCCCCCTCACAATACATATTTCCAATTGTAAAAAGCCATTTTTTTAGATATTCTTTATTTTTACTAGAAACCCATTTTTCTAACCCCCCAATACCTATAAACCTCCCATACCCTATTCTCACCCCTCAATACCTACAATAAATTGAACTTATTTTTCAAAATTTAAAACTCCTCTCTATGAATGAACGTTGTTGGCGTTTCTCCCTTCGACCCAGGTTCAAACCTTCTTTTGCATGCAACAAAGCCCAAGATATCGACCCGACAGATTAAGGCTCAGTTGGAAACACCTGCAACGCAGATGCAGTCTTACCCGAGATATCTCTTATGGGTAACTTCCAGAACCATGTTTCCGTAGTTCGGTGGGGATTTCTTTTCCCTTGGCACCTTACCAACTAGCTCAATCAAAGCCGGTGGGTGTTGTTAGCACTGGAATTGAGCCAAAGGTTGTGGAAGGCCCACTCCCAGGTAACAATAGAACCACTTTCGAAGAGAGAACTAACCTTCTGCTCTTTCGAGAGGGATCTCTCACCAAATATTAACAATGCCAGATATGTACAAGTGAAAATATAAATTGTTTGTAAAATTGGCTGAAACAGGACATAAAACCATTGGGCGATGGAGTCAAGATGTGTGACAAAAATAAACAGAACTTATGCAGACGATTTTAACACAGAGGCAAGATAGCCATTCAATCACAGTCAAATTATAATTGTCTGGTGGAAAAGAAGAACATGAATAGACCATCAACACAGAGCATTGGAAAATGAATTATGTATTAACTTTAGAAGAAAGCTTTAGTGGATATCTGAAACAACATACGGAGCATAGCATGTATGAATTCCAAACTGTTATACACTTATTTTAGACATGAAAGAAAACATAACGGGAGAGATAAACTGGAAAAACATTCACATGAGAAAGGAAGCAACAGACTGTAATACAAACAACACATGAATCCCTGTGTAAAACGTCAACCTCGGTTCTGCAACTTTAAAATACTCTTGAAAGCATACACTGCAAAATTACATCGGTTCCAACCCTTTCTCCTTCTTCAGGGTATATTTATAGCATTTTTGGACTTCCTAGACTGACATCCAGGAATCAAAATTTGTTACAATTGAAAAACAACTTCTAACAAATTCATAGGTGACACATCGACCACGATTTACATAAAAAACTGGAAAATAAAATACGGATTGTAGGAGAAAATATGCACGAAAGTCTTCTATGTTTCCATTTGGCAGGTGACAACTGTACATAGTTCTGGGAGAGGTGACCATCGAAAAACTTCTCGCATACTATCATTGCCACTTCTATGGATGCGTTTTGAATTTGGGCGACCTGTATTGCTGAATGGCTCTCCATAAGTTAGGACCAGGTAGAGTCGCCACTACCATGTCGAATGCTTGCGC
Organism: Pseudotsuga menziesii; assembly: GCA_001517045.1. Lineage (NCBI taxonomy): Eukaryota > Viridiplantae > Streptophyta > Pinopsida > Pinales > Pinaceae > Pseudotsuga > Pseudotsuga menziesii. Next base: position 944,775 of record LPNX010775138.1, read on the forward strand.
TTTGAGCTCCATCGTTTCCAGGTACGAAGTTTCAGGGAATTCAACATAGGTGGCTTTAAAATCAAACAACAATTCAAATTCACTGGCCAACTTATAAAAAACGATCTTTCCTGACAATGATTATTGCATGTCTCCAAACTTGCTGTTGTTTAATTGGCATTGAACCAGACGCTCTCGATATTCCTTTTGGGACAATAAAGGACCCTTCTCTTCCCAGAAGAAAGGGATCCCTCTGTCTACCAGCGGTTTGAATAACCTGATAACCTCCTTGACTTTGTGTTTGATAACATCTATTTTGGCTCGTACAGTATCCAATATTGTCAGGACCTTTTTCTTGGCCTTTGTCATGGCGTTTCTTGGTCTTCAATGAAATCTAGATAAGGTCAGAACTTGGCAGCCTCTATAATGATCTGATCCCAGATTAAATGTGTAGCGCCTTGCAAGGCAAGTTTACCGACCACCTGTTGGCTTAACTTAGCATTTTGTTGGATCAGTCCTTGGCATTTCTCTTCCATCCTTTCCTTTCCTTGTCTCTCCTTGCCTTTTTCCTTTTCTAGTTCCTCAATCTGCTATTTTAATTTAATAAGCTCTGTATCTTTCAGGCCTATCTGGGACATTGATCTAGAAAGAGAACCAGTGTCTATCTCTCCAACTACACCTACGGACTGAATTTCACTTTTAGCAATCCCACCTTGAAGCTCCCTTTCTTTTATGGCTAATCTGGCTTTTAATTCCGCTTCATTTTTCTTCAAAAGCTAGATGTCTGCTTCCCACTGCCTTTCCTTTTCTTCGAGCTTTAGCATCTTGGCTTTGCAGTTGGTAAGCTCAGCGTTCAATTTTTATTTCTCCTTTTCGAATTTAGCTAATTCTTCTGTCTGGGCGAGCTGTGTAGCAGGGATTTTCAATTTCTTTTTTAGTGTCTAGATCTCCTTTTCCTTATCATCGAGCAATTTCTGGGCCAAGACTCCTTTATGTGCTGGTCCCTCTATTTTCATTGCTTCATTTTGCAAATTGTTAATTTGGGCCTTGAGGTCTTTGTTCTCCACTCTTACCTTTCTCAAAAGATTCAGAGTCTTTGTTTTACTTTCCTCTAACTTGGACATCTGTATGGTGGCCTTAAGAAGTCTAGCATTCAAGATGTTCCCGGTTTCTTTGTTGAGGTGTATTATGTCAGTAGTGGGAACCTTTGAGAGGTTCACACTAACCTCTGACACCTTATCTCCCATCGCCAAGGCTAAGCTAAGGGTGTCAGTGGCATGATCCCTTACTGTCTTTAATGCCACGTTTGGGTAAGGAAACTACATTGCCTTGTTGTATAGCTATGCTATCTCTTTGAAAGTTTTATCAGCCCTTTCCCGGTAAGAGCCTAGCCAGTCTTCTTTGGATGCATGCCTGTTTGGAGTCTGCCCCTCAAATACATATTCTTGGATTTGTAGTTTGGCTGCCTCAGGCTCTTATAGCTCCTGTTTTTCCTCCATATTCTTCTTCTTCATCTGTCCCTTTGTATTTCCCTTTTTAACTTGCACTAACTGCTGCCTCTATCCTATTTTCTGCCTTTTGGGCATGCTGGCCGTGTCCACTTCTTCAGTATCCATAGGCTCCGGACCCCCTCTTTTCATTGAAATCGTTGAATAGCTGACCAATGATGAGACCTCCCCGGCTATTGCAACTATTTTAGCCAATTCTCTTTGGGGAGAAGCTATTCCTGGCAGGTATGAGCCAGTGTCTCGTTCTATGCTAGTATCCATCGGGGTTGGATTAGGGAAACCATCCCAGTTTGTTGCTTCCCCGAGTTCAAGTATCTCAGTGTGTTCAAAAGGCCTGCACTTCTGAGCCTTCCTTCTTTTGGGAACTATTTGATGAGGGTCATAGTTTACCGCTTGTCCTAGTGAAAACCCCATGCCCCTAAGCAAGTTGGTAACCAGTGGAAAAGAAAATCTGCTCCTGACTGTGTATGGTCCCACTTCCTAGGGGAAAACCAAATTTGAGCTCTTTTTATAGCTCAAGAAGTGCTCTTCCTCAATAGTGAGTTTTTGCCGGATCAATTCCAGGGAGAAAACCCTGGCGGTTAGAAAAGTTGGCAGAATTTAGGGTTGATGCACAAAGCCGTACAATCTTATGGTCGTTCCGAATTCTGTCAGGAACCAGTCCCCTATCTTATTTCTATTTGACAGTTGTAGCATTTGTCTCATCTTGGGAAACACCCTAAGTAACCTTTCATGAAAGAAAAGGTCGTATATTTCGGCCATCAATTGGTTCATGAACTTACAATAGTCCGTGGCCATATCAACAATGATCTCCAATTCAGGCACTTGCAAGTATTCTTCGTTATAATCTATAAGCATCCTCAACAAAAAGGACTGGAATCTGAACACTTTAGTGCCGTGGAAATTCACTAACTGAGGACGGATGTTCTCCGCTAGGAATTCATCAAACTTAAGACAACAAGATTGATAAGATTGCCTAGGCAATTCAGGTTTGGCCGAACAAGTACTCAAGATGAACAACAGACTCAACAATGACTCTGGGACATAGGCATCGGTATCTAGACCTAGAAACTGACTGGCTAGGGATATACACCACTGAGTTTCTTCATTGAATTGGCTAAGGTCTATAGGGTATAACAGGTCGATGGGTTCGCCATTGGGTTTAGAATAGGTCTTCAAGAAGGTTTCTTTACTTTCATCGGTAGACTCTCTGAAGCAAAGTATAATGTTCTCTTCTTGGTAGCTTTGGGATATATGGAAAAAATCATCTGGGATGTATAGGGTTTTGCGGATGACGGAAGCCCGGACGGAACAAAGGATTTTAGACTTCGACTTATTCATAATGACACCTTCAGCGATAGACAAATTGTCTGCGCACCATTCGACAAACTCAGGGCAATGGGGGGTTTGGCCAATAGAGAAGAAATGGAAGAAGGATTTAAAAACACCGCAGGTATCTCTACCTCGGTCCTTAAGGATTTCCAATTTACCTCTGGTGGTTTCAATGGCTTCTCCCACCAGGATGGTATCGAAAATCTCACATTCTTATCTACTAGACTTTCTTCCACCCTCCGACATGTGACCTCAGGTTCTATATCATCTCTCACCCCTACCAATTCTATTGGTCCTATCACATCCATTTTCAAATAGCACTGAGGGGGTATCAGGGGCCTACCTTGCTTTGTAGCACAGTCTCCTGGTTGGTCCATGCTGGCACTCTGTATGCGGTTGGATATTCGATGGCTTCGAGGTTTCGGAAAAGACAAACCTTTCCAACTTCACGTGGACCCTTTTATAGCTTTTCACATAGCATAACCTTCATGCCCTTCCAAGCGGCTCGCACCATGGATATTACTCCTTGCGATATGAGCCATTGTTATGTGAGGTTCTTTATGCTACATATTTCTTACCTTGTGTGTGTTCAGCTCAACCATCGATCAAGATCGACTTTTCTTCACAACCGTTGATTTGAGTGGACCCTACCACTCTTCGTGTAGTGAGGTTCTGGTCCCCTCCGTGCTAGTTTAGATTGTAAAATGAACCACGACCGCTGATCTCCCTCCACTCTTGTAGCAACCGTCGATCTGAGAGACTTGTACCACTTTTCGCAATCTGAAATCGCTGCCGCATCCTTGCTAATATGGGATGCGAAATCGCTTACAACCGTGGATCTTCTTGGATCCCAACCTCAGCCATTAGATGCCTCCACCATTTAACCCATTTCATGATTTGGAAAAGGGGCTTGGACCGAGCATGTTCGCTGTGCGAAATGTTTTGACGCCGTTGATCTGCCATCTGATCAATCTCAGCCTTCTATTATGACTCTTGTTTAATGCCTTCAGTGCATCCGATGTTCTCTTCTTTACCTTGCATCTTCGATCCATGGAATGTCTTGCCACTTTCGATATTCACTACTCTAGAGTGGGGCTGCCAATTTACGCTGTCCTTTCCTCCATTTCCACTGCAGCTTATTCTAGTGGCCGAATGCTATCTCGTATATGCCATCAACCCCCCCTGCAAACATTAGGTTGCCTTCCCAACACCTCTTGACAAGGCAAAACTTCCTATGTATCTTTTATAATAAAAAATTTAATAGAGTGTTAATAGGTGTATTTCTTATTCTTACTATGCGTGGATAAGACACTACTTAACTTATCCATTGACAGAGATTATAACAACAATATAGGATTTAACACATAGGTTATCTATCAACAATGCGACTCATGCATAACAGAACTCAATCATAAGAAAATACATAAACACATTAGAGGAAATTTCAACTCAAATGAGCCTCCTAAGGAAAATTAATAAGATAATAGTTAAAATAATAAAATAATATTTATTAATTTTGGAGGAAGAAAAGAAAAAACTACTTTTTTGTTTGTTATTTTGACATATCTCCTTGTGTTTTTACTCAAATTTCTATCAGGAGAGCTCATTGGACGTGGAATTAAATTCCGCATCCAACTAGTACCCACTCAACATACTTTGGACAGGCCCTGCTACCCCAAAAACAAGAAATACCTGAAAAAAACATGATGATGACATCATCATCACATTTTTTTTTCCAGGTATTTCTTATTTTTTTGGGTATCAGGGCCCGTCAAAAGTATGCCGAGTGGGTACTCATTGGATGCGGAATTTAATTCCGCATCCAACGATCTCTCCCGATCAAAATTTGAGTAAAAACACAGGGAGATATGTCGAAAATATGAACAAAAAAGTAGTTTTTTTTTATGATACCTATCCCCAAATTTATATTAAAAAATTGTTTAAGAGGTGCTCCCTTTTTTAATTTTAAAGAATTTTGATTGGCTAATACATGATGNAAATTTTCTCTAATGCTTATTCACAATATACATTCCTGCGACTTAAGCACATTCACCATATACATTCATACGACATAAACGCATTCAACATCTACTCAATGACACATATTTTAATGTGGAAACCCATCCTGGAAATACCACAAAGGTGCTCTTCATTTGGCATGAGAAATATATGGCACCTTTTGTCTGTGCACTCAGCTACAGATTCTATTCTATATCTTCTTCTCTTATCTATACAGACTTCTCTCTGCTCTCATACTCTCTATTCTTTTGTCATTCAATCTTATCCTACTTTACTCTACTGTCGATCCGCACACAAACTAGATCGACTGATCTTCTCTTCAACTCTACTGTCGATCCGCACACAGCCTGGATCGACTAACTCTTCTTACAGACACAACTGACTAACTAGGAATAAAGTAACTAATAGATGATGAGGTATATCTAAGTAAGTCACCACAAGTAAGTAACCCACATACAACTTGGGTTATTCCTTTTATAGACTCTTACCATGTTGCATTCAACCGACTTCATTATGTTAGCCAACATGCTGTCATTCCTATTCTAGTTACACTTGTCAGTAGAAACTATCATCCCAAAATACAAAGATGCTTTTATTCCTTATAGCACGTGTGACTCTAGCCGACTTCGTATCCATAATATCTCGAGCTGTCCTTTTCAGCCGTTGCACTGCTACATGCATTTTCTATCATGGTTCCTTCCATCACGGTTGATCTCATTGCATCCCTTCCTTCTATCGCAACTTCTCTTCTGTTGTGACTTCTCTTCTTTCACAAACTCTTCTCATGTCACAGCTTCCTCTGCGATTACTTCTTCTGTCTTAGCTCTTTCTTTCTTATCTGCCTCTGTCTTACTTCATCATAGATTCTTTTGTAGCTGCTTCTTCTACCTTATTCTTCCTTCCACAACTGATTTTGTCGCAGTTTCTCCTTCGCCTTCATCTGCTTCTATTGAAACTTCTTCTCCCTGTGACCGAACTCTTTATATTTCGATGATAGTTCTAACTGAATTATTCCCGTCGCTTCCTAGGGCTAATTGGCCCCCAACACTCACCTTCGGCTCATCTTGAGCCACACTGTGCTAGTCCATAAATTCTGCATTTGTGATGACTTTGCTTTGAAAATATTGAAATATTTTCACTATCTCCTCTATCTCTCATCACACATCTTATTCTGCCTTCTATAATTGTTTGACAAGGTTGGAACTAATGTGTTCCGACCTTACAAGCCCTATGGCCTCTGCTGCTTGTTGTACCTTCTGATGTACATGATTAATGATGCCTATGACTCTTTCTGCTTCAACCTGCAACTATGTGACTTTATTAGTCCTCTACTGTTGTTGAGTGTGCAACACAACACCTTCTTGTTGAATTTTTTTCATTTCCGTAACCTTATCCATTTTCTCTGGTAAGGGTAACTACTTCATTTCATTCTTCAGCCGAGTTGCTCCTGTCTCAGCCGTGCACAAATCCTTTGCGACTTTCTCCAATTCTACATCGTTGATCAATTGTTCCCAAGTCTAAGAAACTTGGTCGACGGCCTTGGCACACAGTGCCTCTGCTTCTTCTATATTTTTCACAACCTTTGTTGTTGCTTTTGTTATTTCTTTTGGTTTTTAAAAGTTACTACTTTGGAGTGCTAGGACTGATGAGAGGGAAAAGTTCATCGACATCACCGATTATATCCTAGACTTCTTGGAAAGCTGAAGATGAAATCCCAGGCGCTTACCTGGAAATTCTTTCTTTGATTTCTTCCTCCCCATAGGAAGAACATTTTCATCATCCCTTCTTTGTCATCGATAAAATCTGCCATCTTGTCTTCTTCTCTTAAGTAAACATTGACAACTATATCTTGAGCTTCTTGTACAATTGATGGCGATGCTACAGGAATTCGTCATTGTTTTGCGTTATCCAAACTCTGGTTTGGATCGATAGATTTTACCAATGGATACTTTGCATTCATGTGAGTGTATCTGTGAGTGCATCCAGAGGTTTAGGTGGAATATCGTTTGGTAGTCAAATTTCAACTGCTGCTTCTTCATCTTCCATCGTTAGTGATGAGATTACTTTCTTATTGTGAGTACCAAAACTCTTCTTTGTTGACGAACCAAGTGGGTCAATTCGTAACCTTACTTCAGGGATGGCTGGAACTTGTTCAGTTTCCAGTCCGGTCCCTTCCTGTGATGGGACATATCTAGTAGTATTTTCCATAATGAGTGTGGGTGACACAGTTTCAATGGAATATTCTGTAACTGCATTGGCACTGGTAGTCGAAATAGCGATACTCTGTGAACAAAAAAACTTACTTCAGCCCTTGGAGTTGCAGAGAGAAATTCCTCTTCCAAACACAACAGAATGAAATTAAATTAAAGGACGGCTGCTAATAACATCTACCAATTCAATTAGCCAGACCTTCACACACATGGAAACTGAGTGGAATGGTGACAACATGATCTATCACATGGGTCGATTGTCCGAATCATCATATGGAAACCACTACGCAACCTGTCACTTTCCCCTATCACAAGTTTGTCATTATTATGTAATCATTACGAAGTGACTAAAAAGTACGTCGACAAAATTTCTCGAGATTTTTAAATTAATGATGGCCAACTGTCATTTCTGTGACTCAAATTCCTCTTGCAACAACATCACTATTTCTTGCGACCAATATCTTTCCTTAGATAGATTCATTTGATTGCGATAGAGGGGTGTCTTCGCCTTCATTTTCCCACCTGCGATAGACACAGAGTAGGCGACAATTTTCCGTCATTTGCGACGGTCTTTTCTTTTGCAACAATAGATTTCCTGTGGTTAAACAAAATTTTTATTTCTTTCTTTTTTTTGACTTTCTTTTTATTTTATTTTATTTTTACTTTTCTATTCTTTTCATGTTCTCTCTCTCTCTCTCTCTCTCTCTCTCTCTCTCTCTTTTCTTTTTCTTTTTTCATTTGACTGAGTTGCGACTATCATGATAAGGATTTAGCTGACTTTCATTTACCAGTCCTTTGGCAGGTGTTCCATCCAACTTTTTCAATTGCATTGCGCCTCCATCAATGATTTGAATGACAATATACGGTCCTAACCAGTGTGTTTTTAACTTACCAAGATGCTTGAAGAATTTGTTGTCATATAGAAGAACAAGTCCTATGACCTGAAATTTCTTGTTCTTGATGTGTCAATCATGCATTACTTTCTATCATTCTTTATCAACATTTTGATGATATCCCATGACAACATGTTCTTCTTCCAACTCTACCAGTTTCGACAGTATTTCCTCGACAACACCAACATATGCCATCTCTGTGATCGCAATAATCCTTAAGCCAGGTAAAATGTATTCCATTGGCATGATATCTTCTTGCCCATATACCAAATGAAATGGAGTTCTATCTGTCAACCTATTATAGGTAGTGCGATATTCCCACATCACTGCGGAGATTTTTTGATCCCAGTCGTCTCGTTGGACATAACAAATATTTGTCAACACATTTTCCAGAATTTTGTTAAATGCCTCGACAACACCATTTGCTTGAGGGTGATATGGCGTTGTATTTCTATGTTGGCTCTGGAATTCCTCCATCAATATCTCAATTAACTGGTTAACAAAGTGTGTTCCTTGGTCACTTATCAAAATTTTTGGATAGCCGAATCTTGTCATGACATTTTCAAACAAAAACTTTGTAGTAGTTGCAACAATACAATCTTTTACTGTCGCTGCTTTAGCCCATCAGGTTAGGTAGTTGGTCGTAGTAATTATATATATTGCCCCTTTGCGCTTCCTTGTCAGAGTAATAGGACCCACAAAATCAATGACCCATTTATCAAATGTATGTAGATTTATTTGTGGTACTAATGACATCTCATCTCATTGGGATGACTTTCCTATTTTTTGGCAAACATCATAGCTGCGACAATATTATCGTGCATCCTCATGCATAGTAGGCCATCACAATATCGCTTGCAATATATTTGGCACTGTGTCTCTTCCAGCATAATGGCTTCATGCAACACTAGAATGTGCTTCATAGAGTATCATCACTCGCTCATGTTCCAACACGTAGCGATGAAGAATCTCATCAGGGCCCATCTTATATAATTGTCCAACAATCAACTGGAAGTCTACAGCTCGGACAACCAACTGTTTCTTCTGTGCAGTGGTAAATTCAGCTGGTGCATAACCCATACTAAATTTTTTTATGATGTCTCTGTACTTATCATCAAACATTGTTATTGCAATAGTTGCACATCAGGGAGACTATCCTCAAGGTTATTGGGTTCTTCTCCACTTTCGATCCTCGACAGATGGTATGGTCCTGAATTTGGTCGATTGGGTTTAACAATGACTTCAAAGTCAAATTCCCGAAAAAGGAGAAGCCACCGACAAATATCGCCCCCCAACCACTAGCTTATTGACCAGGTATTTCAATGCTGAATGGCTTATGCACATTTTAAAATTTCCACCCAATAAGTAGTGTCTAAATTTTTGCAGAGCGTATACCATTTCTAACCCTTCTCTTTTCATCATGGTATAATTATTCTCTATTGTGTATAGTTTCTTGCTGGTGAAGGATATAGGATGGTTGTACAACCCTTTGCCAGGTTGAGTTAGTACCACGCCGAGCGCGACAGACGATGCATCGACATGTACATGGAACTCTTTCTTCCAGTTTGGAAATACAAGTATGGGTGTTGTAACCATCTTGTTGTTCAACGTGTCTACACTTTCTTGACAACTTTGTGTCCACTGGAACTTAACATATTTCTTTAGTAACTTTTCAATCGGAACAGTCACCTCCGCATATCCTTTGATAAATTTTCTGTAGTATCATGTATGTCCCAATGTTGCACGCAATTGATTAACTATGGCCAGTGGTGGTAGGCCAAGGATGATCGCAATTTTAGTAGGATTGACCAACATTCTAGTGTGATAGACCACATGGCCCAACATAATTCCAAACTGGGTGCAAAAGATGCATTTCTTTAAATCTAATGAAATTTTATATTGGCAACAATGATCCAACATCATCCCTAGGCTCTCAATACGATCCTTAATGATCCCAATTACTGTCCAATCGTCAAAGTAGACTTCAAGAAATTTGTGAATAAAGGATTTAAAGGCAGGGGATACTATTCTAGAAAAAATAGAAGGAGCATTCTTGAGTCCAAGGGGTATTACCGTGTACTGAAAACACCCCTACTCTATAGCGAAGGTGGTCTTGTTTCGATCTTCCTTTGCAATTCTAATATGACGGTAGCTATAAGAATTTGTCAGTGAATGAATAAATCTCTTGACCCTTGACACTTTTGAGTACCTCATCTGTAAATGGAGTTGAAAATGGGTCATGCAAACAAGTGTCGTTCAATTTTCCCAAGTCGACGCAAATTACTACTTCACCCGTATCCTTTCTGTCTTGTACTACTATCAGAATGATTCATTTCGATTCTTCAACAAGTTCTATAATACCTGCATCCAACATTTGGTCCAACTTTGCCTTCACGTTTTCTTTATATCGTGGATTCAATCGGTATGGTCACTGCTTGACTGATTTTGCGTTGGGCCTCAAAGGTATTTTCATTTTTCCCACATCTCCGATGATTCATTTCATCTCTAAAATTTTCATAGGGAACAGATCTTGGAACTCATGCAATAAGTTCCGTGATCTTCCCTACAGCCTTGTCATCCCAATAATCTCCAATATTAGAAAAATTTGGATTCTTTGGGGAGCCAATATTAACTTTCTTGACTTTTAGTGGAGTCAGGAATTGGTCACTAGAAATACCAAGGACTTCCATTGTGCACGTACATTCAAACTATGGAATGTCTACATTGAGTGGGGCATCATCATCAGGTTCTCCCATCACGTTGTAGCATTCCATCCAGTGGTGGATTGTTGTGTTGCACTGATTTAGGTTTGTCATTGCAACACGAATATATTCAAATATCTTCATTTCGATAACTGGCAATGCAACATCGATTGAAGGATGGTCATCTGTGAACTCAAAGGTATGTGTGAAGCTAGTAGCTAAATCCTCCCATTCAGGGGTTCCTCATCGCAACTCAACTGATGTATACAATTCCCCTGGTATCATGTTGAGTGTATGTATGAAGTGATGAACCCATTCCTGTCATGGACATGCCTACCATGTTGTGTGACAATACTCAATATGTTCGACAGGATCTGTCAATCCTATATACTTGCAACCAGTATAACTATTCTCTTCTCCAAATATTATCTCTTTCAATGTTTTACGTTGTGGCCATTCAAAGATAGATTCTTTATGCATACCCCACCATCTAGCGGGCGTAGCTTTCAACAAAACGTCCAAGGCGGACAAGCGTTGATATTCTGTAAATTTTGCTTCAAACTCCATTAGAAAAGATGCAAGGTTAGGTAAACCTTCATATGAAGGTATCTCACTTTCCTCGACTCCTAACCATTGCACAGATCGTGTAATTCTTGTGCATATTCTTATGGATACTTCATGCATCCAATTCTATCAATTTTCTAACACTTCACCTGAATCTGATGTACATGAGCTAACACTTCGCCAACTCAGCTTTTCGTCAGCTGTTGGATTTATATATTCATCTGCTATAGATGTGATATTATAGATATGGTTGAGATAGTATCCTTGTCCTTCATTGTGTACTGGTTCAACATATCTCTGTCCTTCTAGCAGGTCAATTGGCACGACCACCCTTATCTCCGAATCTTCAAATGATAAGATTCTTTTCTTAAAATTTATGATGGTATGGTTATCGATTGCCTAGTCTATCTCTAGAAGTACAGGGTATGGGTTTGTATCATCGACAATGTCGATCAGTTCAAAATCCGCATATGTTCTCAGGATTTCTACTTCGACAAGCACCTGAGTCAGTCGACCAATAGGTAGGACCTTCGATTGATTTTCTAGTCTGAGATGAATGGGAGACAAATTGAGTTGCAGTTTTCCCATACTTTCTCATGTATGTATTGTCAAAATATTGAAATTAGAGCCCATGTCTAAAATGATATAGTCCATATCATAAACTCCTATCTACGCAGTCATTTTGAACTCGTGACCAATATTTAATATTTTTCTGACATGGTTAACTCTTATGTCTGGTTTCAACTCTTCCTGAGTTTCTTCTATTAGAGATTCTTATTCTGCCTCGAAATCTTTATTGTGGATTAGAGATAAGCAACTTTTGAAAAATTCTTTAAGTTTACTAACCTTTCCCACCCGTTTCTTTCAAAATAGATAATCGAATCTTTTAGGCATCTCCCTTACTTGACCTCTTGGTAGTGTAGGAGTAGACGTCGATGCTTGATTTCTGTCAACAATTTTTCGTCGCGTGTCCAAGAATACTTCCTTTTCTCCCTAGACGTCGAACAATATTTTATTTTTTGCTTCCGGTCACACTTGTGGTTGGCCATGCTACGTATTTTGGTCTGCTCCAGTCACATCACCTCTTGTCACGACAACAATATTTTCTTCTCTTAGATTAGCAGAAATCATCTAGATGTTCTGGTTGGGATTCAGAATGGGATTCTGCATGGGAATTTGATTTCCCATATTCTTGGCATGCCACTTAGCAATCAGTTAAGGAAATTCCTCAACAGCGTGGTCGAAAAATTTACAATACGAACATGCCTTCGTAGGACTCGCACAATCTCGAGTGAAATGTATTGGTTGTCCACAATTATAACATATAATTTGGCCTCTCCCATGACCAAATCCTCCTCCTCCTTGTTGTTGTCCTCACCCCTGAAAATTTCCACCCCCCCTAGGTCGAGGGTAGTGTTGTTGTGGTGAATACTGGTTATGTTGATATTGAGCTTGAGGATACTGGTGTTGTTGATATTGAGCCAATAGATATTGTGCAGGTGGGTATTGATCTTGCACTCACTCAGCCTATATCTGCTCATCATTCTTCATTAAGTAGGTATCCATCGTTTTCTCCTGCAACATCCGAAAAGATCTTTAGTCCTTCTCATCATGGCCTAAAGATTTACAAATTTAGAGTACAGACTAGTTGGTGTACTTACAATCTTTTGCAAGTACAATCACTCTTCCAAACGATGGCCTTGAGTTTGACATATTCTACACCAAGGCACCCCTTGTGTATTTATCAGGTTTGATGCTCCTACTATGACATAGTTCATGAGCGTCGAGCAATTATCTTTATGGTGTCCCTCAGTTCTGCATTTGGTACAACATAGTTCAAAAATGATATAGTCCATATCATAATCTCCTATCTGCGCAGTCATTCTCAAATCGTGACCAATATTTAATATTTTTCTGACATGGTTAACTCTTATGTCTGGTTGTAACTCTTCCTGATTTTCTTCTATTACAGATGTTTATTCTACGCCGAAATCTTTATCGTGGATTAGAGATAAGAAAATTTTGAAAAATTCTTTAAGTTTACTAACCTTTCCCATCAGTTGGTTTCGAAATAGGTGATCAAATATTTCAGGAATATCCCTTACTTGACCTCTTGGTAGTGTAGGAGTAGACACTGATGCTTGATTTCTGTCAACAATTTTTCGTTACGCATCCAAGAATAATTCCTTTTCTCTCTAGATGTCGAACGATATTTTCTTTTCTTCTTCTGGTTGCACCTGTGGTTGGTCATGCTGCGTATTTTGGTGTACTCTAGTCACATCACCTCTTGTCATGACAACAATATTTGCTTCTCTCGGATTAGCATAAATCATCTGGATGTTCGGGTTGGGATTCTGCATGGGAATTTGATTTCCCATATTCTTGGCATGCCACTTAGCAATCAGTTGAGGAAATTCCTCAACAGTGTGGTCGACAACTTTATAATACGAACATGCCTTCATAGGACTCACACAGTCTTGAGTTAAATGTCTTGGTTTTCCACAATTATAGCATATCATTTGGCCTCTCCCATGACCAAATCCTCCTCCTTTTTGTTTTCCTCACCCCCATAAATTTTCACCCCCCTAGGTTGAGGGTAGTGTTGTTGCGACGAATACTGATTAGGTTGATCTTGAGCCTAAGTGTACTGGTGTTGTTGATATTGAGCCGATGGATATCGTGTAGGTGGTATTGAGCTTGCGCTCGCTCAGCCTGTATTTGCTCATCATTCTTAATTAAGTAGGTATCCATCATTTTCTCCCGCAACATCTAGAAAGCTCTGCAGTCCTTCTCATCATGGCCTACAAATTTACAAATTTAGAGTACAAACTAGCTGGTGTACTTACAATCTTTTGCAAGTACAATCACTCTTCCAACCGATGGCCTTGAGTCTGACATATTCTACACCAAGGCACCCCTTGTGTATTTATCGGGTTTGATGCTTCTGCTGTGACATAGTTCATGAGCACCGAGAAATTATCTTTATGGTGTACCTCAGTTCTGCATCTGGTACAATAGAGTTCAAAATTGATATAGTCCATATCATAATCTCCTATCTACGCAGCCATTCTCAACTCGTGACCAATACTTAATATATTTCTGACATGGTTAACTCTTATGTCTGGTTGCAACTCTTCATGAGTTTCTTCTATCAGAGATGTTTATTTTGCACCGAAATATTTATCGTGGATTAGAGATAAGCAACTTTTGAAAACTTCTTTAAGTTTACTAACCTTTCCCATTAGTTTCTTTCGAAATAGTTGATCGAATATTTTAGGCATCTCCATTACTTGACCTCTTGGTAGTGTAGGAGTAGACATCGATGCATGATTTCTGTCAATAATTTTTCATCGCGCATCCAAGAATACTTCCTTCTCTCTCTAGATGTCGAATGATATTTTATTTTTTACTTCCGGTCGCACCTGTGGTTGGTCATGTTGTGTATTTTGGTATGCTCCAGTCACATCATCTCTTGTCATGACAACAATATTTGATTCTCTCGGCTTAGCATAAATCATCTAGATGTTCTGGTTGGGATTCAGATTGGGATTCTACATGGGAATTTGATTTCCCATATTCTTGGCATGCAGCTTAGAAATAAGTTCAGGAAATTCCTCAACGATGTGGTCGACAGCTTTACAATACGAACATGCTTTTGTAGGACTCACACAGTCCCGAGCAAAATGTCTTGCTTGTCCCCAATTATAGCATATCATTTGGCCTCTCCTATGACCCAATCCTCCTCCTCTTTGTTGTTTTCCTCACCCCCAAAAATTTCCACCCCCCTTAGGTTGAGGGTAGTGTTTTTGCGACGAATACTGATTATGTTGATATTGAGCATGAGGCTACTGGTGTTGTTGATATTGAGCTAATGGATATTACGTAGGTGGGTATTGAGCTTGTGCTCGCTCAGTCTATATCTACTCATCGTTCTTCACTAACTTGGTATCCATTGTTTTCTCCTGCAACATCTAGAAAGCTCTGTAGTCCTTCTCATCATGGCCTACAGATTTACAAATTTAGAGTACAGACTAGCTGGTGTACTTACAAGATTTTTCAAGTACAATCAATCTTCCAACCAATGGCCTTGAGTCTGACATATTCTACACCAAGGCACCCCTTGTGTATTTATCGGGTTCGACGCTCCTGCTGTGACATAGTTCATGAGCGTCGGGCAATTATATTTATGGTGTCCTTCAGTTCTGCATCTGGTACAACAAAGTTCTTCTTGGACCTCTTTACCTTTCTTAATGTCCTAGAGTTGCATCGTAAGGTTAGATAGCTACGACTAAATATGTATCATTCCTACATCAGTCTCTCCAATTGATGAGGATTCTAACTTCATTGTTATCTCTAGAGCTTCAGTTTGCGACACAATATTCTATTGCATCAATAGAGTTCGTATGTGTGGCAGCAATGCTGCAATAAACCATTCCTTCTGTTGTATGTCTGACATCTAAAAGCTTACTTTAGCTATCAATGTCTTAAATCTCTGGTCGAAGTCCTAGATAGACTCCGTAGGTAACTGCTTGATTTCTTTAATCTCAGTGATGCACTATGACTTAGATTTCGACTTCTAGAACTTGTCTATTTATCCCACTCAAATTTTGTCGAGTTTTTTCTGCATGAATCTCGCCGGAACTATAGAAAATTTCATGTACCAGTCTAGCGTACGACCTCTCAAGGTTGTGATCATATGTGATTTCTTTATCGCTTCATGTTGGATATGTCACGCGGTCCATACGGATTCACATAGAAACCAATGTTTCTCTGGGTATTCTAACCCATTTCCATTAAATATCGGCAACTGAATATCGTTTCCAACCATTATATTGAATCCTGTTACACTTGCAAAACATGTTTGACTAGCCGGAATCCCTTTTACGCTATTCGCGGCGATATTATTACTTGTTTTTACAAAATAAATGGGAGATGAGTTTCTATATCTTACCTCTAGTGATGTGCATGGGGTTGTAGGTGTACCGTACTCGTACCCCGGGTATGGAGCTTCTGCTTCTTTTTCTTCTTTTTTCGATATCGGTTGATAATCCTCTTCTTCGTCGCAATAACCTTCGTCAAAATGCGACATTAATTCGTAGTCTTCTCCTTTGGTTGTACTGTAACTTCCTCTTCTTCTCACAGTTTTTATTCTTTTTCCCGACCAAAATATTCTTCCACTCCTTAACCGTCCACCTTCTAGTTCAATTCCGCTATCAACAGAGAACATGTCATCTTAGTTTGCTCCATTTTTTGCACAATTCTTCTACGACATATCCCAACTTTCTACTTACAGTCCTTCTAACTGCCAGACTCCATTCTCGGGATTCCTTTTTTCGCATATCCAAGTTTTTAAATATGTCAAGTATCTTCCTCGTGGTCCTTCAAATTTTTTATTTCCGCCTCAATATATGAGGTTATTGTGTCAACAACAAACTCAGTAATGTATCCTTCCAGAATACTGTCTACCCAAAAATTGACAACCCTTGACACAGGGTTGCTAGTACTCTTAAGTCGGTGAATCAAATGAGCATTCCACTCTGTTGGTTCTCCTCCTTGGAATTTTTTTTGTTGGGTTGCTAACTTCGACAACCATTCATACAACACAATAGGAAACTCAGAAAATAAAATATCATGGATATCCATATAAATGTATCGCTCCAACCACCTTGTTGGATTCAATCATGATCCTTTACTTTCTTCCTATGCAAACAATAATGATTTAAAACCCACCCAACCTTGGATTTCTAGCATCATCAGATGCCAAAACCTATCCCTCACCAAAATGATTCATGGTCCTAGCAATGAAACCATTTGTTGACGTTTCTCCCTTTGACCCAGGTTCAGATATTATGTTGCATGGAATAAATCCCAAGATATTAGCCCGACAAAGCAAGGATCAGTTGGCAACACCTGCGATGCGGCTGTAATCTCACCCAAGATATCTCTTATGTGTAGCTTCCAGAATCAGGTTTCCGCAGTTGGGTGGGGATTTCTTCTCCCTTGGAACCTTACCAACTAGCTCGACTGCAACTGGTGGGTGTACTGCTTATTCTTACTATGCGCATATAAGACACTACTTAACTTATCAGTCAACATAGATTATAACAACAATATAGGCTTTAACACACATATTATCTATCAACAGTGCGACTCATGCATAAGAGAACTCATTCATAAGCAAATACATAAACACTTATTCACAATATACATTCCTATGACTTAAGCACATTCATTAGATACATTCATGCGAAATAAACACGTTCATCATCTACTCAATGACACAACATTTAACGTGAAAACCCATCCAGGAAAAACCACAAAGGCACTCTTCATTTGGCATAAGAAATATATGGCACCTTTTGTCTGTGCATTCAGTTGCAGACTTTGTTCTAGATCTTCTTCTCTTATCTATACAGACTTCTCTATGATCTCATGCTCTCTATTCTTATATCGTTCAATCTTCTCCTACTTTACTCCACTATCGATACACACACAACCTGGATCGACTACCCTTCACTTCAACTCTACTGTCGATCCACACACAACATAGATCAACTAACTCTTCTTACGGACACAAATGAATGACTAGGAATTAAGCAACTAACAGAAGATGAGGTATGTCTAAGTAAGTCACCCCAAGTAAGTAACCCATATACAACATGAGTTCTTCTTTTATAGACTCTTTACATGTCGCATTTAGTCGACTTCATTCTGTTATCCAACTTGATGTCATTCCTATTCTAGTTACACTTGTTAGTAGGCATTATCAGCCCAAAATACAAAGATTCTTTTATTTCTTGTAATACACGTGAATCTAGCCGACTTTGTATCCACGATCTCTTGAGATGTCCTTTTTAGTCGTTGCACCACTGCACACCTTTTCTATCTTGGTTTATTTTGTCACAACTGATCTCATCGCATCTCTTCCTTCTGTCACGACTTCTCTTCTTTCACGACTTCTCTTGTTTCACGAATTCTTCTCCTATCACATATTCCTTTATGACTACTTCTTCTGTCTTAGATCTTTCTTTCTTATCTGCTTCTATCTTCCTCCATCACAACTTCCTCTGTAGTTGCTTCTTGTACCATGTTCTTCCTTCCACATATGCTTCTGTCACAAATTCTCCTCCGCCTTCATCTGCTTCTGTTGCAAATTCTTCTCCCTACGACCGAACTCTTTATATTCCAAGCATAATTCAGTTAGAATTCTTCCTTTCTCTTCCTAGGACCAACAAATGTGATATGATATTGGTCCACAAGGTGATTCCCCTGTGATTGAAGGATCCCTGAACCATGTGAGCTTCTCCTTTTTCACACCCAGTGATTACATATACATATGCAAATAATGATGTATCAAAGAGCAATAAATGCGCTCACACCAACTCATTGAGCTGGTGAAAGAGGTCATACTATGCATATCCCCATTAAAGCACATAGGATAATATCGTGTATTATGGATTCATCAAGAATAAATACACCCATGCTGGATTTCAAGGATTTATTCCATTTCAGTGGAAGGAACAAAGGCTAGAAATTTCTCACAATAGAAATCATCTACACGCATATGTGAGAACACAATGCCACCTCACCCAGTCAAATGGAGTTACATTACTGCTTTCATTGATGTTGGCTCCTTCATTTTGGATGGTTCATGGTTGCAGAAGATTGAGTAGAGAGCAAGGAGGAAGATGCACACGTCATTAGACTTGTAACCACATCGGTTCTGCTCCCGCGACTATAAAAGAGAAGCGCAAATCAAAGAGAAGGAATTCAACCATCCAAGCATAAAGCATCAAGGCATCTAGGCATTTAATAAATGCACATCAACAAGAAGTAGACTAGCGGATTATAAGGGATGTTTTGTCTTTGGGTTTTGTATGTGGGCTATGGGATTGTGGGTTCGTTGATGTACCAGTTTTGTGATGGGTCATTTTGTAGACTGAAATATGATAGCTGTAAAGCCAATTGTATGATATGCAATGAAGATTATTGAATGAATACATATGAAGATTTATTGGCCCCCTATTTTTCTTGTGAATGCTATGGATATTATATAATGTTTCCTTCCATTGATTTATTTTGGTTATGCATCTCTGTTATGGTGTGCTAACGGGTATAGGATGTATGCATTTCACATAATAAGTATTCCTTGGTTTATCCTTGTAGTTAACCCTCCTCCTCATAAATAAGTAGAGGAAATGATTTGGGTGAGACCTTCTCCTTCGGGGGATTGAATATGCCATCACTCTAGGCTACAATAGGCTCCTTTGTTGGCACCCATGCAAGAACCATGGTCTTATAATCCTTTGCACCAACAAATGGTTTCGTTGCCAAGACCTTGTTTCTAACATGCCACCATTAATTGCAAGGATGCATTGATACTGAAGAGCATGATTTTGGATTGGTGGGAAAAGAGGTTTGAGGACTTTGTATTACAATAAGTTGATTGCAAGTGTAGGATCCACTAAAACTTAAAGAATATATCCTTTACAGAGTGTCAATATTTGATTAATATGAAGTCCTATGGGTTGAGATCCCTGTAAAGTTATACAAGTGGTTGAAAAGAATTGTGGAAGCCCTGGAACAAATGACTGACAGTGAAGAAATTTGTAGTGGACTTGAGTAGATCTAGTAGAATTGCACTGGCTAGATATCCCATTAAATAGGGCTGCCAACGTTTACTAGAAAGTGCTTTGACATGATATATTGTAGAATTTATAATTGAAAATACTAGTATGGATCTAGAGCTGAAGAATATCTTAAGAAGGAAGCAATATGAAGGTTGTTGAAGGAAATGCCATTGTGGATCAAGGTTTGGATGGTTGAATATGGGTTCTTACCATTTAACCTTATAAGAATGGAGGAGTAAAACCTTCGCGCCACGGGGGGTGTGGTCGAGGTGATGCTGTAAAGTTGCAGAAATTAGAAATTTTGCACAATGGTGGGGGGAGACTTGATAATGTTGCAAGGGAAATGTGTATCCATGAGATTGATAATCTGTGAAAAGTGGTGGAAAAAGGAGATGAGAAAAACAAAGAAAAGAAGTGCACAACTAGAAGAGGAGTTGCAGAATGGAGAAAATAGTGACGAAGGAGTAATTGAGTTTCAAAAGATGAAGCGATGAGAGGAACTGACCAGTTCATGGTTTAGAGGAAGAGGAATAGAGGTCCAGGATGAACCAACAAGGAAGAGTTGGGGAGAAGGCGTGTTTACTATGAATGAGGGGAGAGACTACGGATTTTAGTTACCAATTAACATATTGCCAAAGCAGTCGACTGAACCAACCCTTGAAGATGTTGCAAAATAGTCAGAATTATTAGGACCCGTGGAAAATGACATAACCCCAGAAAGTGAACCCCCCATTGTTGCAAAAGGATATACTAGAAGTAATGGAAATAACATGCCCTTGACTACCACTTGACCGCATTTATAGTATTTGGTAATTCCCTTTCATAATATTGTTTTACAATTACCTTGGTACAATCAAATAATTGTTAGTCCTACTAGTATACAAGTTGGTGCAGTAGTAGTTTCAGTAGTAGCACGTGGTTTATCCTGGACTCCAAGGATTTGTATTGGTACTATTGGAATGCCCAATTTGGAAGATAACCAAAGACTAAACAAATACAATAAAGAAAACATAGGATATACATAAAAGATCATTTTTTCATTAAGTATTACATATATAAATACAATTTTATTTGACACTTGGTTTCATATTCCAATCTTTCCCTTGGACTTCTCAAGACTGCTCGTCTTTCTTCAATAGTACCTAACCCAAAATATTAGGTTTCCAACATTCCCCCCTTAATATGAAGGGGCGTATGTGAGTCCAAGTAGAGAGCTAGAAACTAGAGAAGGATATTTGCAAATCGTTGAAGGTTCTTTTTGAATCAAAATCTAGTAGAAGCTTATGTCTTTTGCTAAATGGGTGGTTTTGGATGACCACCAACAAACTAAATCTATGAAGAGGTGTTTTAAGGATGAACACAAACTCTGGAACTTGGTGCTCACTCTAGTACTGGCTGAATAGTTCCCTTTAGAACTTGGATCTAACTTAGTTTTTTGGCTCAATGGTTCCCTATGGAGCTTGGATCGAAGGCTCAACTATTCTCAATGTCTAGCGGAAGCATATTCCTACTAAACGGGTGGTTTTAGGAATACAACAAACCAAATCATGATTAGGTGGAACATAGTTATGAATCTAGCTTTGGCTGCAGCTCTGACTCTTCCTAGGTGGCTGTGGCTTAAGGCTCTGGTAATTGGCACAAGGTTCTAGCTATGGCTTTGGCTTTGGTTCACACTTGCTTTTTTATGACTGTCAATCATTCCCCCTTATTAGGTGGCAATGTGAGGATTAGAAAATATCTCAACTGCTATATGTGTCATTACTCGAGAAGGAACTCTTGTGTATGACATATATATATCTTCTTGGATCTTGGCAATCATTGCCAAGAGAAATCCACCCATAGTGAATCTTCTCTCATGTATGTTTCGTCAACATGAAGCAGTTGTTTGAAGAATGAGTATTATTTCCACACTTCTTACGAGGATGGAGATCAAAACACTGATCTTCCATGTGATTACCTCTATGACAATGTTGGCAGTTTGAAATTTGATGGAAATTTGAAGTAGGTGAAGATGAACTTTACTAAAGGAATCCAACATTCTAGAACTCGATAGGTTTGGAATAATCAAGAATGTGAAAAGTCACTTCCTTGTCGTATCCAAGTTTGGTTCTATGCTTGTTGTTGATGATTTCTTCCCAAGGTCCGATGATGGGCTTGGAAAGAGAAAGTGGAAGCTATGCACGACAAACTTCATCTTCATTTTTTTTGTAAGTATCTTCATTTTCTTTTGAAGAGGTATAACTGATTTGATTATGTACTTCTGAATGTGTAGGCTATTGATTATTTTGATTAGAAACATGTTCAAAATGTTGATTCTTTTGTTGAATTTCCTCATGTTGGAGTTGTGATTCAAGTTGAAGAAATTCAATCATGTCATGTGAATCTTGTAAACAATTTTGAATAAATTGGAGAGTTTCGTTGCTGATTGAGACTGTTTCATCACTAGTTGTGAGTATTATAGTTCTTATTAACTCTAATAATCTTTTAATCTAAGCCATTTGAAAGAGTGATTAATATTGTAGAGGGATTCTTGGAACTCCACCCTTTTAGAAAAAGACTGAACAACTAAAACTCCAACTTCGAAAATGAAAGGTGTTGGCTTCTACTGAAAGTGCACCCAATTACAATTCAACTCTGTTCTATTTTGACACTCACAAAAAACAATTGTAAGTACCAAAATACAAGTGAACTTACAAAAATGACAATTTGCAAGTTACAAATATTGTTGAATTTGAAGTTGAATTGATCTCCAAAATGAATGCTTTACGCTGCTCTATGTTTAGTCCTTTGATGATGCTCATCTACGGTGTGAAGGCTATTGAAGCATGCACGCCTTTGTACACATCATAAATCAACATATTTGTGCTACGAGCTACTCCTTGCAATGGAACTTCTTTTCTCACGATCTTTGCATTAATAGTCTTTGCAATGCAAGCTACTACAATTTATGCAATATACATTCAATATGATAAATGATCTCTACAATAATATATGTGAAATGAGCAATAAAACAGCTGTGTAATAGTATTTACAATAGAATCCATGTTATTAAAATAGGTCCTAAATTGCAGTAACTCCTTGTGATACCAAGATGATCCCACACATTTAGATCACTAGAAACAAAAACTCGCTTTCATGCTAATCCATGCCATCAATGTAGGCTCAGATTCCTAAAGTAAGCAGATGCATCACTTGCATTTCTGTCATACTTCTTTTAATATGTAGCCACAACACTCATTGCTTTCCAATGGACCTGTGGCATTGATTGTGGATTGATTGACAACAATGCCACAGGTCCATTGGAAAGCACGAGCCTCTGTACTCAAATTGATGTATTCTTTCACCCATCATTATTCGAGTCTTGTCTGCTTCATTCATATATAGCCTTTACGAATTCTCTCCTAACTTAAAAATTGAACTCTGCCTTTGCTAACCAGAGCATTCGATACTCTTGGGTTCACAAATTTAGCGAGGAGTAAAAAATTGTTCTTAAGAGTTATTAAGCGACTTGGACACATTGATTTTGATAATGAAAGGTCAAGATGCATGTCACATTCACACAAGACATAAACTTCTTGCAACAAAATTAATGTTTTATGACACATTCAATGAGCTGGACCATCATCAAATAACACCACTTGCAAGTTGCGTTATTTCATGTGATAAATCAAATGAAAAAGTTCATTTCTGATGGACACTCCTTCAGTGGCCAAAAATATAAACACACCAATGAAGAGAGGAGAGGTCAAAGTCTGGTCACTACGCACCACCAGTCAATAAGCACTAGGAATTTTAACTTCTCGAGGGTTTCTTTGTATGCAGATCCTCTAGTCAAGAATGCTATCTTAGATTTCGTCAATCAAACACAAGCTATTGAGAACGTCAATAGAAGTTTATTAACGTGGAACAAAATACAATGTACCGATATGCCTTGAGAATATCCCATGTAATTTACAAATCACATAATAAATCCAGTCACAATAAGCCACTGAATTACCACAAGTCTGTAAACGTATCAACTATAAAGTTTCTGCACATTTTCATGTGAATAAACCCTAGTTTGGTTTGCATTTATGTCGTCAATCATTCCTTGGACTGCATATATTACTATGAAAACATGAGACTGAACAATGCTTGTAATCTTTGTGACGGCCTTGGTGTCCTTAGAAACCGTGCATTCAATCCCACAACCATTTTCAGGGCATATGTAGAAGTTAGAAACGGGGAACGAAGCTGAAATTACTATCACGTATAAAATCCAGGTCATCTCCATCTTGAATCACTTTGTCAATTGAGACCCAAAAGAACAATACCTTCATGTTGATTCCCTTCAATTTATTGATTGCATTGGGATTTATCTAGCCCAAGATTTGGATCCTATACTTCAAATGACAACCAGAATCAAAGTTGAAACTACATGGATTCTCAAACTATGTGGGCTGAGAAATGCTTGAAGGATTTTGAAAACTTGAAAAACAAAGCAATAAAGAATGGCAACAACGGGAAACAGAATACCAAAGGGACACACTTATAAAATTAGCCTACATCATGCAAATGAGAGGTCACGATAACGCAAATCAGGGTTTGCAAAGATAATATGCAGGTTGAGCACGTAGAGAATAACTGAAATTTGAGGAGGGTACTAGCAAGTAGAGGGTACTTGAATTAGAGTTTTCTTCTATTGGTCAATGCACAAAGTTTTGATATCAATAGATTTTGATAGATAAATATAAACGTCTACACACATGAATACTTACATGCTATTGACGTTTGTCTCTTTAACCCAAGTTCAGATCTTCTTTGTATGACAACAAAGCCCAAGATATCGGCCCGTCAGAGAAAGGCTCAGTCGACAACACCCGTGATGCAAATGCAGTCTCACCCGAGATATCTCTTATGGGTAACTGCCAAAACCAAGTTTCTGCAGTTGGGTGGGGATTCCTCCTCTCCCAGCACCTTACCAATGCGCTCGACCGAAGCCGGTGGGTGTCTTACTTATATTGATTATGTACATTCAAGATATTACTTTATTATCGATCGACGAAAATTACAACTGTCAATATAATACCCTATTAGCTATTTCAACTAGCAATAGTGCAACAAATGCCTACAAGAGCTATTTATAAGCAAATACATAAACACTTATTCACAACATACATTCATGCGACACAAATACATTCATCAAATACACATTGACACATTATTTAAGTAGAAACCCATATAGGAAAAACCACAAAGGCGCGCTTCATCTGACATGAGAAATATATGCACCTTTCATCTGCGCACTTAGTTATAGACTCTATTCTAGATATTCTTCTACACTCTCTACATAATTCCCTCTCCTCTCATTCTCTTTGGTCGCATATCTCTGAAGTTTTCTCTCCTTCATTCTACTGTCGATCCGCACATAGCTTGAATCGACTCACTCTTCTCTTCGACTCTACTGTCAATCTGCACACAGCTTGGATCGAGTCACTCTTCTCTTCAACTCTACTGTCAAACATAGAATAAATAGGAAGTAACAGACACAACTGACTGACTAAGAACCGACAAACTAGAAAGTAACCCACATACAACTTGGGTTCTTCATTTTATAGAATCTTTACATGTCATTATCAACCGAGTTCCTTTTGTTAGTCGACAGACTGTCATTCCTATTCTCATACATTCCCGTTACAACTATTAGTAGGCACTATCGGCCTAAAATACAAATATGCTTTATGCCCTGAAGCATGTGTGATTCTAGTCAACTTCTTGCCCACGATCTCTTGAGATGTCCCTTTCAACCACTGCACACCGTTTATCGTGGTTCCTTCTGTCGTGACTGATCTCGTCGCATCTTTTTCTTTTGTTATGGACTTCTTACTTCGAGGCTGCTTCTGTCGCAACTTTCCTTCTCCTGCCACTTCTTCTATCTTATCTCTTCCTCAGTCACAACTTCCTCTGTCGCGCGACCAAACTCTTCACATTCTGAACATAATTTTAAGTAATTTTGCCTATCTTCCCCTAGTGCCAACATGCCCCCAACACTCACCTGTGGCTCGTCCTGAGCCACACTGCACTACTCCAAGACTTCTGTAGTTGTGATGACTTTTCTTTGAAAACCTTGAAAGTTTTTCACTATCTCCTCTGTCTTTCGTCTCACATCCTCTTCCACCTTCCACAAGTTTTCCACAAGGTCGAAACTTATGTGTTCCAATGTTACAAATCCTGCAACCTATGCTTCTCATTGCACCTTCTGATGTACATGATGAATGATGCTTGTAATTCTTTGTGCTTTGGCCTACAACTGTGCGACTTTTTCAGTCCTTTGCTGCTGTTGAGTTCGCAACACTGCGACTTGCTGTTGAAGTTTCTTCATTTCAGCATCCTTAGCCATTTTCTCTGCCAAGGGAAACTTCTTCATTTCATTCTTCAGCTGAGTTGCCTCTATCTCAACAGTGCACAACTACTCTGAGACGTTCTCCAGCTCCGCATCGTCGATCAATGCTTCCCAAGTCTGAGAAACTTGTTCGACAACCTTGGCACAGAGTGCCTATGCCTCTTCTATCTTCTTCGCAACTTCTGTTGTTGTTATCCTTCTTTGTTGGTTTGAAAAGTTGCTGCTTTGGAGCGGTAGGACTGACGAGAGAGAAAATCTCATCGACATCACCAATTATATTCTGAACTTGTTGGAAAGATGAAGACGAAATCCTAGGTGCCTTCCTAGATATTATTTTCTTTGACTTCTTCCTCCATATAGGAAGAACATTTTCATCAACTACTTCTTCGTCGACGATGAAATACGCCATCTCTTCTTCTTCTCTCAAGTAATCATTTCCAAATATATCTTATGCTTCTTGTATAGTTCATGGTGATGTTGTAGTCTCTCATCGCTGTTCATTGTTATTCGAACTCTGGTTTGGAATGATGGATTTTACCAATGGATACTTTGCATTCTGATGGGTCTATCTATAAGTGTGTCTGACGGTTTAGGTGGAATATTATCTGGTAGCCGAATTTCAACCACTGCTTCTTCGTCTTCTATCCTTAGTGCTGAGACGACTTTCTTCTTGCGGGTACCAACACATTTCTTTGTTGATGACCCAGGTGGGTTGGGTCGTAACCTTACTTCAAGGGTGACTATAATTTGTTCAGTTTCCTGTACAACCTTTGCTTGTGGTTGAACATATCCAACATTTTCTTCCATGATAAGCGTGGGCGACACAGTCTCAACGATGGATTCTGCAACTATGCTTGTGCTGGAAACTAAACAAATTACCGGTCCTTTGACAGGTGTTCCATCCAACTTTTGCAATTGAATTGTGCCTCCATTAGTGATATGCATGATAATATATGGTCCTAACCAATGAGATTTTAGCTTACCTAGATGCTTGAAGAATTTTCTATCATACAAAAGAACAAGTCCCTTGACTTGAAATTGCTTGTTCTTGATGTGGCGATCATGCCATATTTTTTGTCGCCCTTTCTCAACATTTTGATGATATCCTGGAACAAAATGACCTTCTTCCAAGTGTATCAGTTGCGACAATCTTTCCCTAACAACACCAACATTTGTCATATCTACGATCGCAACAATTCTTAGGCTGGGTACAATGTATTCCATGGGCATCATAACTTCTTGTCAATATACCAGAAGAAATGGAGTTTGGTCTGTCAACTTCTTATAGGTCGTGCGATATGCCCACAATATTGCAAATTTTTTTATCCCAGCCATCTCTTTGGACATTGAAAATATTTGTCAACGCATTCACCAATATTTTGTTAAATGCTTCGATAACACCATTCGCTTGAGGGTGATATGGTGTTGTCTTCCTATGCTGGATCTGGAATTTTTCCGTTAGTACCTCAATCAACTAGTTGAAAAAGTGTGTGCCTTGGTTGCTTATCAAAATTTTCGGGCAGCCAAATCTAGTCATAACATCTTCAAATAAAAATTTAGCAGCAGTTGCAGCAGTGCAATTTTTTAGTGGTGCTGCTTCGGGCCATCTGGTCAGGTAGTCATTCGCAATAATTATATATCTAGAACCCGTGTGCTTCCCTGTTGGACTAATAGGCCCCACAAAATTAATGTCCCATTTATCAAATGTATGCAGAGTTATTTGTGGTACTAATGGAATTTTGTCTCATTGCGATGACTTTCCAGTTCTTTGATAGACATCACAATTGCAACAGTATTCTCGGGCATCCACATGCATGCTGGGCCACCACAATCCCGCCTGCAATATCTTTAGAACTGTAGCTTTTCTAGCAAAGTGTCCTCCTGCAACACAAACATGTGTTTCATTTAGTATCATCGGTCTCTCATGTTCCAAGACACAGTGACAATGAATCTCATAAGGGACCATTTTATATATCTGCCCAGCGATCAACTGGAAGTCCGTAGCTCACACAACTAACTATTTCTTTTGCGTAGTGGTAAATTCAGCTGGTGCATAACCCATACTAAAAGATTGTATGACGTCTGTGTACTGATAATCAAACATTGTTATCGCAAATAGTTGCACATCAGAGAGACTATCGTCGAGGTTATGAGGTTCGTCGTCACTTTCAATCCTAGATAGGTGGTATGGTCCTGAATTCAGTCAACTAGGTTTAACTGTGACTTGAAAGTCAAATTCCCAAAAAAGGAGAAGCCACTGGTAAATATCCTTCCCCCCCCCCAACAATGGATTATTAATGAGGTATTTCAATGCTGAATGGTTTGTGTATATTTTAAAATGTCCACCCAACAAGTAGTGTCCAAATTTTTGTAGAGTGTATACCATAGCTAAGCCTTCTCTTTCCATCGTGGTATAGTTCTTCTTTGATGTTGATAGTTTTATGTTGACAAATGAAATAGCATGATCAATCGATCCTTCACCAGGTTGCGCTTGTACCACGCCGAGCGTGACAGACGACACATCGACATGCACATGAAATTCCTTTTTCCAGTCTGGAAATACAAGCATGGTTGCTTTAACCATCTCATTCTTTATAGTGTCCAGACTCTCTTAGAAACTTTTTGTCCATTGGAAATTAACATCTTTCTTCAATAACTTCTCCATCAGAGTATCCTGTATGTCCCAATGTAGCTCTAAATTTCTTTACTGTTGTAGGTGGTGGTAGGTCAAAGATAATCACAATTTTCGTAGGGTCAACTAATATTTCATCGCGACACACTACATAGCCCAAAAAAATTCCAAACGGGGCACACAATATACATTTCTTTAAGTTTAGTGAAATTTGATACCGACGACAACGTTCCAACATCATCTTGAGGCTCTCAATATGATCCTTAATGAGCCAAAATACTGTCCAATCATCAAAGTATACCTCAATAAATTTATGGATAAAATATTTGAAGGTAGTCACAACTATTCTAGAAAAAATATTGGGGTAATTCTTGAGTCCAAAGAGAATTACCGTGTATTGGAAACAACCCCACTCTGTCACAAAGGTTGTCTTATGTCGACCTTCCTTTGTGATTCTAATCTGATGGTATCTAGAGAACCTATCAGTGAATGAGTAAATTTCTTGACCCTCAACAATTTCCAGTACCTTATTTGTAAATGGAGTAAGAAATGGGTCATGTAAACAAGCATAGTTCAATTTTCTTATGTTGACGCAAATCCACACTTCATCAGTAGTCTTCTTGTATTTCACTACTATCGAAATGATCCATTCTGATTCTTCTACAAGTTCTATGATACCTGTAGCCAACATTTGGTCCAACTCTGTCTTGAATTTTTCTTTATACCGTGGATTCAATCAGTATGGCCACTGCTTGATAGATTTTGCATTGGGATTTAAAGGTATCTTCATTTCTCCAATGACTCCAACGATCCCTTTCATTTATGAGAATTTCACTGGGAACAAATATTGAAACTCATGCAATAGATCTGTGATTTTCTCGACAGTCTCATCATCCTAGTAATCTCCAATATTGGAAAATTTTGGATTCTCCGGGGTGCCAATATTTACTTTCTTGATTTTTAGTGGATTTAGAAATTGGTCGCTAGAAATAACAAATCCTTCCACTGTGTGCGTAACTTCAGAATCATGCATGTGTAGGTCAAGTGGGTCATCATCATTAGGTTCTATCGTCACATTGTAACACTCTATCCAGTGCTGAATTGTTGTTGATTGAAGTTTGTCATTGCGACAAGGATAACTTCAAATATCTTTATCTTAATTACTTGCAATGCGGCGACAATCGATGGATGATCATCAACAAATTGAAATGTATGTATGAAACTAGTAGCTAATTCATCACATTCAATGGTTTCTCGTCTCAGTTCAACTGATGTATACCAACTCCTTGGTATCATCTCTAACGTGTGTACGAACTGATGAACCCATTCTTGTCGCGGACATGCCTCCCATGTCGCATGACAATACTCAATATGGTCAACAAGATTAGTCAATCCTATATACTTTTGACCAGTATAAGTGATCTCTTATACGAACCTTATCTCCAGGAATCTTCGACATTGTGGCCATTTTGTGATATATTCCTTATGTGTGACCCACCATCTAGCGGGTGTAGCCTTTAGCACAAAGTCCAGGGTAGACAAGCGCTGATGTTCTACAAATTTTTCTTCAAACTCTGTTAGAAAAGATGCAAGGTTAGGTTAAACTTCATAGGTATGTAGCTCACTTTCCTCAGTTCCTACCCGTCACAGAGACCTTGTAATTCTTGTGCACTTTCTCATGGATACTTCATGCATCTGATTCTGCCAGTTTTCTAATGCTTCGTTGGAATATGATGTATAGAAGCTAATGCTTCACCAACTAAGCTTTCTGTTAGCTATTGGATTTACATAATCGTCCCTTGTAGATATGATGTTATAAATATGGTCAAGATATTCGTCTTGTCCTTTGCTATTTACTGGCTCGACATATCTATTACCTTCTAGTGGATCAATTAGTGCGACCACCCTTAGATCTGAATGTTCAAATGGTAATATTCTTTTCTTAAAATTGATGATGGTTTGATTATCGATCTCCCCATCGATCCCCAAAAGTACAGGATATGGGTTTGTGTCATTGACAATTCCGATTACTTAAAAATCAACATACGTTCTCAATCCTTTTACCTCAATAGGAACTTAAGTCAGTAGACCAATAGGTAGGACTTTCAAATGATTTTCCAATATGAGATGAATGGGAGACCAATCTAGTCGCGGTTTCTCAATGCTTTCCCATGTTTGTCTCGTTAGAATGTTGGCATCAGACCCAAAATCTAAGACAATGTAATCCATATCATAATCTCCGATCTAGGCAGTCATTCTTAACTCGCGACCAATCTTTAATCTTTCCCGCCCATGGTTTATTCTTTTGTGTGGTTGCATGTCTTCTTGGTCTTCTTCTATTAGAGTTGTCAACTCTACGACAACATATTTATCGTGTATAAGTGATAAGAAAATTTTGAAAAATTCTTTAAGTTTAATAACCTTTCCTGTTGGTTGCGTTCGAAATAGCTGATCGAATATTTCAGGCATCTCCCTTATTGGTCTTCTTGGCAGTGCAGGAGCAAACGTCGACACTTGATTCTTTTCAACGAATTCTGGTCGCATGTACAAGAATACTTCCTTTTATCTTTGGACGTCAAATGACACTTTATTTTGTGGAATTGGTCGCACCTGCGGTTGGTCATGCTGTGCATTTTGGTCTGCTCTGGTCGCAACACTTCCTCTTGTTATGACAACAATATTTTCTTCTCTCGTCTCAATAGAAATCATTTGGATATTCTGGTTGGGATTTGGATTGGGATTCTATAGAGGGTTTGGATTTCCCACATTTCTAGCTTGCCACTTTGAAATTGCTTTCGGACACTGTTCGATAGTATGATCAAAGGATTTACAATACCAACATGTCTTTGCAGGACTCACATATTCCCTAACAAAATGTCCTGGTTGTACACAATTATAACATATGATTTGGCCTCTTCCACGACCAAATCCTCCTCCTCCTTGTTATTGTCCTATTGATGTCTGGAAAAATCCCAGGTACCAAACAATAGGGATTCTACCCGGTGAACAATCCCAATTAGATCAGACACCATTTGGTGTGGGGAATCCATCAGGTTCACGATTCCGGCTATCGTAGATTAATTATTTTAAACTTTTACTATTTACGACCCAGTCCACCATTTATATGATTTTTGTTTAAAGAATGAAATGCAGATGCTTAAGATAAATATAGATCTAATCTAAATCTAAAACTAAACTATTCTATCCCGTCCCGAGAGAAATTTAGAGTTCAAAGTAATATACTACAAATGCTCATAAATATCTAACAGATAGCTATACCAACACAATAATCACATTCACAACATAAAGAATACAAGAGGTAGATCTAATATAATCAAACCATTTATTACCCTATCAACACAGACATTTATATAGACAACAGACCATTCATGACAAAGGAAGTAGTTCCATGAGGTTAGAACAATCTCACTGTATGATGTATAGAAGAAAGAAGAAATAGTTCTACAATATGCATTCCACACATTCCGATTAAATCTCCGCGCAGGCCTTTGTTCCAATAAAATGATCCTTCTTATTAGCAAAGAGGTAACTCTTTTACAAAAATAGTCCATAATTCTTTCACCAGGAAAAAGTCATTTCTATGGTGCTCTGCACCCCTATTTATACTATCTCTAATTTTCACCCTGGAGATTCCCAAGTTTCTTATTATCCCACCTGGTTGAAAGCAAACAGTTTCATAAAAACAAATAAAAATTTATATGACCTTTCCCTGCTGGAAATACACGCGGTCTATTCGCTAGCTTCTCATGCGCTCACGTTGTATTTCATTGGCTCACGAACCAGTCATGCTGTTGCGCCTCCACGTATGCTGTTTCTTGGTGATCAATCCCCTGCTCCTATTTCTATTTCATGCTTCATTATTTTCCTGCATCTTTGAATATCAGAGCAGATCTTCAACATTGATCTAAAACTTTCCCAAATATGGGTTGTCCATCCGCCTGGTAAACAATAATACCTGCGATACATACAGAGAACATCATGAGAGATATATCTGATCTGGAAACAACAATAATTCACATTATCTCAATTTAATGAAATGCATCGATTATTAAACAGAAAACAGATAATGGCCAATGCCCTGTTACGCAGCAATTCTACTTAGTTTAAGTTTCGGGAGGAAGATTTCTTAGTTTCCCCAATGATTCACACTGTCAACAATAAAATAGAAGTTGGATGGATCAGATCATCTCAAATATGGACCAGGTTTGATTTGAATTGTTATATCATGTGGCCCCGACAGTTCCTTTCCACTTTTTCCCTTTTAGAAAGCAGAAATCAGGATTGCCAAATTTTACGAAGTTTAAACTTAAACTTTCCGCTTTTTCCCTTCTGGAAAACAACGATCATAAAGCACATTTTCTAACTTTTACGAAGTTTAAACTTAAACTTTCCGCCTTCTCGTTTCCTCTTCTGCCCTTTTGGAAAGAGGATTTTCTAATTTTTATGAAGTTTAAACTTAAACTTTATGCCTCTGCATTTCCTTTTCCGCCCTTTCGGAAAGCGGCAATCGGAAAGTGGATTTTCTAAATTTTACGAAATTTAAACTTTAACTCCGCTTCCGCATTTCTGCTCCCACTTTTCCACTTCCGTTTTTCTTGATCGTTGATCTTATTCGGATTCAACCTTGGTCGTTGATCTTAAATTAAAAGCGAATTTTTTTAAATAAGGCTTGTTTCCAAAGTCGCGCCTAAGGATTTTTTTCCAAAATGACACTTCAAGCTAAAGAAAAAACCTTCTGCTCAAGCTTCTAGGAAAGTTAGGTATGCAGGGAGATCTTATCTGAGTTCGGAAACAAGTGTAAGCATGGTTTTAAAATAAAAAATAAAAAAATCTAAGGAGGGGCCCTAAAATGGAAATTGTTTTGGGGAAGCAGTTGTAGCAGCAACATGTCCTCGACCTCAAAAATTTCCACCCCCCTTTGGTTGATGGCATTGTTGCCACAGATACTATTTTTTTTATATTGGGGTTGAGGATACGTGTTTTGTTGATATTGGGTCGGCGGATATTGAGCTTACGCTCGCTCAACTTGCATCTTCTCTTCATTCTTCATCAAATAGGTATCCACCGTTTTTTTCTGCAACAGCTGGAAAGCTTTACAATCCTTCTCATCATGGGCTATAGATTTACAAAATTTACAGTACAAACTAGCCAAGTTGTTCTAAATTATTTAGCACACTTGGTAGCTCATGTTTTTATGGCCTTCCCTGTCCCTATGCAAACTCTTTAGACCCCTTTACTCAGTATAAACTTTAATGCTCCAAAAATTCCCTTAAAAATTCATGTTTATTGGTATACGTGGGTCACCAGCTTACAAACCACGTGTACAGGAAGCTTTCTCCACTATGACCTTTGTACATCGGGAAATGTGCCAAAAAATAAAATATTCGGAGTTTTACTCATCAAGTAATGAATAACTTGACTATTGGCTTTCTATTTTCCTAGAAACGCTTCGAATCGACCCTTAACTTCCTATTAAAGGGCTATATATTGAGCTACTTGGATGTATTAGGGGAGGATAATTTATGAGAGTAAGGAAACTATAGTGGAGTTGTGCCCCATTCTCGCATACTTGAGTCTACATCCCCTTGTCCTTTGAGCATCCATTGATGTTCTTCCCAAGCTTGCCATTTTATTGTGAGATTTCCATTGATATGGATGATTGAAGTGGTGAAGGCCCAGGTGGAGGACTTGACATCTTGATTTCGACAAGGTGCTGACAGAGTTTATCACTTATATCTCTGTTTACAATTAATAGAAATATCCATTTCTCATCCATTATATGTGTAACTATGAATATTATTATCCATGGATGTAGTTGCTTTGATTATATATGTATGGATTTATATATGGTAGAGTAGCTCTAACAATTAATATCTATCATGCTTGTGTGTTTCCTTGTTGTTGAGAATGGAATGTAGGTACAAGCATGGTTGGAATCTCAACGAGGATCTTCTATAATCGTCCGAAATAAGGTACACTTATCATCCCTTAGTGTTAGCCTTTTTTATCTCTTTTTTCATATGGAAATTGATTGATTTCTGGTGTCATACTGTATGTTGTGGTCCACCCCCATCCATAGGAAGTTTTATTCGTAACCGAATTAACGAATCCACTGGGGATTTTCCTTTTTGGTGGGGTTGTGGGTGCACTTTTTCACTCGATTTTCTCTCTATTTCTCCTCATTTCTGGGTCGCATTTAGTAGTATGTTCATCCATTGACACTCCCCCAGAGTGGTTTGACACTTGGCATGGATTTTACCACTTTATTCTCTGTATACGTGGGTCAGAGTATGCACAGTCGCGTATATACGTAGGCTGTCCTATAACATTTCATGTACATACGCGACTATTCTTTGAACAGTCACGTATATCCTCCATTTTGGTTGAGCTTTTGATGTGGGAAGTTGCTGGGTGGGTTGTTCTGGGGTACCGATGTTGTCTGTTGACTGCTTCTTTTGTGACAAGAGACGCCTTTTTCATTGATTTTTCTTTGAAATTATTTCTAGTCATTTATCCTTTTTGTTTTTCCATTAGTGCATTAGTCTTTTTGTCTTGGTGTCTTTCTTGGCTTGTGGTTGATGCTTGCTGCAGAGACTACGAATTTTAATGACTTTTATTGCATTTTCATTCTTTTATATTGAAAATACAACATAATTATATAGTTGAATCCTTACTTGCATATCACGTATGGATTTAAGGAGGTACTTACATTGGATTGCTTGGATGAGAGTAGTGTTTAGGTTTTCATATAGGAAGGATTTCATTGGCATTTGGAAATGAATGAATATTTTTGCATTTCATGTAGTGGCATACCCCCTTTTTCATGTTTAAAAACAAGTTGCACTTGGCATTGTTTTTTTGTGTGCAGATTTATTTCATTGATGAGTCATAATATCGCTAGTTGCACATTCATTACCCTTGATTAGTCACATCCATTAAAATTAACGCTTAACTTAGAATGGATTACACTTTTTATTTGATATAGGTGCACCAACAAGCTTAGGTTGTAGAGTCTTGGAATAGGGTGTCATGAGTAAATTTTTCCAAGTCTACAAAACAAAACAATTAGGTGTCTGTCCAGGTGAGAAGAGAAATCCTTTATATAATTAGTGTTCGCAGGAGGCTCCTCTTACACAAGAGTTAAGCACAAGGAATCATACACGTTTATGGTGGGGATAACCCCTTGCCACTCTCTATGCAGTTCCAGATACATTTCCAGGATCTTATTCATATTTGGGGGATTTTGAGGTACTCAATTTGGTGATTTCGAGCTTCAGTATTTGTTACCGTTCCCATACGGTAGATCTCGCCTGCGAATAACCACCTGAGCATTGGTTATGTTGGGGTGACCTTAGTTTCCTTACCTAGGTATCGCAGGGGGTACTTGCAGTGGTTATTATGTGAGTGTCATGGCCAAGTAGTGGTCGAACACTACAATTTCTATATGCGTTGAAGCTGAGGGACACTATAATTGGTTATACAACTCCACTTGTAGGGTATGGGAGTCTCATGCCTCTCCTAGGCGAGACATACCTGTTGCATTTGGTAGCTCACTTATCCTTCATATTGGCTTCATTGCATCTGACTTAGCTTTACTAAGGGGTTTGCTATTTGTGCACAGTTGAATTTTTGGATCACGGTTACTTGTATCTTTATGTTACCTTGAGTACAGGTCCTTTTATTTTCGACATGCCTGATATCACTACTAGTATTCTATCACTTGTCCTTGGTTTTAGTGTGGACCTTGGTGTTGGACTAGGGGGCACCACAACCCCTTTCCTTGCTAATAGATTTGGGAGTGGTCATATTCCACCCTCTTCTCCATTTGTGGGAGGATTTTCACTCCCTTAATCCGATCTTAACACTAGTGTTCATTCCCATGGGGGTGGTAGTGGATACGTGTGCATTGGGTCTACAAATTACATTCCTTCTTATGTCCCATCGTCCACAACAACATTTGCATTGAATGAATTTATCATGATCAATCCTCCCTATATCCTATATTTTGGACTCTTTACTGACTATTTCCAGCTGTTTTGGACTATTATTTTTGTGTAGGGTCTATTTTTTGTGCACTCTCGCCGAGACTTTTGCTCATTCATGCTCGTGAAAGGTATAACATTGAAATGACATATAGGATAGGGACACTTTTCTATGTGCATCATGCATTATCCAATTACCATGTCACTTTTACCATAGGTACGAACCCACTTCGTGATGTTATAGAACGTTCACACTGCTACTAGAAGTGGCATTACGTAAGTGGTAGAGATTTCCCGCTCATAAGTTCCCTAGATAGATCCCGCTTTGCCATTTGGTACCCATGCTAAGCATTCTCCCTTAGGTATGGGAGTCCCTTTTAGTCACTCCATGTATTTGAGCAAGAACTTCATATTATTTCTTGAACTTTATGCTGGACATATCCCACAGAGACTCCTGTTTATATCAAGTTGTAATTGAATTGGATGCGTCCACTTGTCGTATTGAACTTTATGCCAGCTCCATGCTTCAGTTTTATAAGCTATATAGCATGAGCTTGTATCAATCCTAGCAAAGCAGAGCCTTATATATATATTTTTCAGCTTGATCATCCCATACTCGGAGGAGACATCCCCCTGAGTGTCCTTATCCTGCATATGCTTCCTTGCATTGAGCATAGGTATGTTCCACTGGTTGGAACTAGTTTTATTTTCTGTGACACTCGTTTCTTCCTAGTTTTGTACTATAATCAATTTTATGCCTTTTCAAGATTTCCAATATGAAAAAGACCAAAAAAATTAAAAAACATAAAAATCCGGATGAGAAATGATATTATTTTGGAAACTGTCATGTCGTGTCGCCTTCAAACATAAAACTGTATATTCCATCCACTGGTTGGTTTATCAGTACGGATTTAGGAATTGTACTCGTTACTCTAAGTTTTCTCCACCGAATGGTTATTCTTCTATTCCGTATGGAGCCTCTGTTGATGCCTCCTGTGTCACAGAGTTGTCCTAGTTTCCATGTTGAGTCTATGCTTCCTATGAGTCTCCATATTCCTTATTCTCTTGTTCGAAGGAAGTTTTATCCTGAGCTGACCATTCCTTAGTTATCTTGTATTTGGATGTCAACCATTCCCACTACAGTTACTGGTTCATGCACATCATGTTCGTCCGAGTTATTCAAAATTATCCAGCATTGCTGTGTACCTCGTGTTGATTGATGGGGGATGCCTTAATTCCCTCCTTCTAGCGGATTCCGTTCCATCAAATTTAGATCATTTATTCTGGAATATGGATCTAGAGTCCATTAAGTGCCTTGAGACTTGCAACCATAAGTGGCAGGTTCTCTCGCCATCGAGAGTTTTGGGAATACATCAATGTCCCCTTATCGATGGACTCTCTCAAGTGTTCGACCTCAACACATCTATTCACACTTGTTTGATTGCACTCTGACGTACCTTGATTCCCATTATAATTATCGGTGGGATATCTCGATTCTATTAGCGGTATACATCAATGATCGATAATCAGACGACGGTCTATCATGTTCAACCTTGACACCTTCATTCGCATGATGGGACATGTATTGATTTGTTTAGAAGACCTCTGAGCTTGGTTGCATTCCATATATGCTACCTCCTTAATCGTTCCAATATCTATGAGACATCAGTTCTCATGACCAGGTTCCAGTGTACCATTAGATATATTCATCCATTATGAATATCTTGTTCACTGTATATTGTACATGGAGATGACTGCATATGACATATGTCTATGCCTATTCATGTCCATTGTATTATTTTGTATCTAGGGACTGCTACACTTCATTATTGCAGTCACATGTTGAGATGTATCATTGTATTGTACTAAAGAGTGGCTGGTTTTTCCACCTAGGTCTTCATTACTCCACTTTTGGGATTGGTATAATGTATTTCAGCCATCATGTTACCCCTATGACCTCACACATTAGGCGGGATCTGTTATATATGATTTTATCACACTTGGTAGATCATGGTTTTATGGCCTTCCCTGTCCCTATGCATACTCTTTGGACCCCTTTTCTCAGTATAAAATTTAATACTCCAAAAAATCCCTTAAAAAAGTCTTGTTTATTGCTATACGCGGGTCACTAGATTACAAACTGTGTGTACACAAAGCTTTCTCCACTATGACCCGCGTACATTAGGAAATGTGCCCAAAAATAAAATATTTGGAGTTTTCCTCATCAAGTAATGAATAACTTGACTATTGGCCTTCCATATGCCTGGAAACACTCCAATTTGACCCTTCACTTCCTATTGAAGGGATATATATTGAGCTACTTGGATGCATTAGCAGAGGAGAATTTATGAGAGCAAGGAAACTATAGTGGAATTGTGCCCCATTCTTGCATACTTGAGTCTGCATCCCTTTGTCCTTTTAGCAACCATCGATGCACTTCCCAATATTTCCATTGTCTTATGATCTTTCCATTGATATGGAGTATTGAAGTGGTGGAGGCCTAGGTGGACTCGGTTTCTCAATTTCAACGAGGTGTTGACAGAGTTTGTCACCTATATCTCTATTTACAATTAATAGAATTATCCATTTCTCGTCCATTATATGTGTAACTATGAGTATTCTTATCCATGGATGTAGTTGCTTTGATTATATATGTATGGATTTATATATGCTAGAGTAGGTCTAACACTTAATATCTATCATTCTTGTGTGTTTCGTTGTTGTTGAGAATGGAATGTAGGTACAAGCATGATTGAAATCTCAACAGGGATCTTCTATAACCGTCCAAAATAAGGTACGCTTCTCATCCATTAGTGTTAGCATTGTTTTTCTCTTTTGCATATGGAGATGGATTGATTTCTGGTGTCATACTATATGTTGTGGTCCACCCCAAGCCATATGAAAATTTTTCTGTAACAAACATACTTACAATATTCTTCCAGTACAAACACTCTTCCGACCGATGGCCTCTAGTCTGGCATGTTTGACACCAAGTCATCCCTTGAGCATTTATCAGATTCGGTGCTCCTACTGCGACATAGTCCATGAACGCCGGGAAATTTTCCTTATGGTGTCCTTTAGTTCTGCATCTTGTGCACCTTATTTCTTCTTGAACTTCCTTCCCTTTTTAATGTCATGGAGTTACAACATAAGGTTAGCTAGATGTGACTAAATATGTATCATTCCTGCACCAATATCTCCAATCGGTCAGGATTCCAACTTCATTTATATCTCCAGAGCTTCAGTGTGCATCACAATATTTTGTTGCATCAACATAATTCGGATGTACATCAACAACGTTGCAATGAACCATTCCATGTGTTGTACATATGACATTTGAAATCTTACTTTAGCCATTAATGTCTTAAATCTATGGCCAAATTCCCACATAGACTATGTAGGAAATTGCTTAATCTCTTTACTCTCTATAATACACTGAGATTCAGATTTAGGCTTTCTGAATTCATCTATTAATTACGCTTGAATTTGGTCAAGCGTTTTCTGTGTGACTCCTATCAAAACCACATAAAACCTCATGTACGAGTTAAGCACACAACCCCTCAGAGTCATGATCATCTAAGCCTTATTACTGCATCATCTTTGACTTGTTGCATAGTCCATACTACTTCACATGGAAACCAATATTTCTCTGGGTCTTCTAACCCATTTCCATTGAATATTGACAACTTAATATCGTTTCCAGCAATTATATTGAGTCTTGGTGTTCATGGACAAAATGTTTGGCTAGCATGACTCCCTTGTTTTCTATTTCCACTATTATTGTTAGTTGTATTTGCAAATCCACTAGGAGATGAGTTTCTCGATCTTACCTCCGGAGATGTACGTGGGGTCGTAGGTGTGCCATATTCATGCTCTAGATCTGGAGCTGCTTCTTCTTCTTCTTCTTCTCGTTCTGATATAGGATGATATTTCTGTTCTTCGTCGCAATAACCTTAGTCAAAGTGTGACGTCAACTCGTAGTATTCTCCTCTGGTCGTACTGCAACTTCCTCTTCTTATCATAGTTTTTCTTCTTTTTCTCGACCGAAATCTCCTTCCAATTCTTAGAAGTCCACCTTCTAGTGCAGTTTTGCTATAACCGGGGAACATCTCAACTTACTTTGCTCCATTTTTTGTGCACTTATTCTACGACATAACCTAGGCCTTTAGATACATCTCTTTACTTGTCGAACTCTATTCTCAGGATTCCTTTTTCACATACAAGCATCTTTATCCAAGTTCTTAAAGGTGTCAAGTATCTTCCTCGTGGTCCTTAGAAATTTTTTCTTTCCACCTCACTATATGATGTTATTGTGTTGACAATAAACTTAGTAATGTATCCTTCCAAATTACTATTTACACAAAAACCAATAGTCCTCCACACAGGGTTTCTAATACTCTTTAGTCGTTTAATTAGCCGAGGATTCCACTCTGTCAGTTCTCCCCCTTGGAAATTTTTTTGCTGTGTTGCTAGTTTTGAAAACCACTCATACAACACAATAGGAAAATCGCAAAACAAAATTTCATGAATATCCATATAGAGGTATCACTCCAACCACTTTGTCAGATTTAACCGCGATCCTTCACTTTCTTCTTGTGCAAACTCTAATGCTTTAGAATCCATCCACTCTTGAATTTTCAGCTTCGTCGGGTGCCAAAACATATTCCTCACCACAATGATTCATGAACCCGATAACAGAACCATTTGTTGGTGTTTGCACCTTCGACCTAGGTTCATACCTTCTTTGTATGACAACAAAGCCCAAGTTATCAACCCGACAGAGCACGACTTAGTTAGCAGCACTTGTGACGCAGATGCATTCTCAGCTAAGATATCTCTTATGGGTAACTTCCAGAACCATGCTCATGTAGTTGGGTGGGGATTCCTCCTCTCCCAGCACCTTACCAATTCGCTCGACTGAATCCGGTGGGTGTCTTACTTATATTTATTATGCACATTCAAGATATTACTCTATTATCGATCGACAATGATTACAACAGTTAATATAATACCCTATTAGCTATTCCAACTAGCAATAATGTGACATATGCATACAAGAGTTATTTATAAGCAAATACATAAACACTTATTCACAACATACATTCACGCAGAAAAATTACATTCATAAAATAAATATTGACACTGTATTTAATGTGCAAACCCATCCAGGAAAAAACACAAAGGCGTGCTTCATCTGGTATGAGAAACATATGCACCTTTCGTTTGCGCACTCAGTTGCAAACTATGTTATAGATATTATTCTACAGTATATACAGACTTCCCTCTCCTCTCATGCTCTCTGGTCGCATATCTATGAATTTTTCTCTCCTACACTCTACTATCGATCCACACATAGCTTGGATCAACACACTCTTCTCTTCGACTCTACTGTCGATCCACACACAACCTAGCCTTCAACTCACTATTCTCTTTGAATCTACTGTCAAACACAAACTAACTAGGAAGTAAGAAACACAATTGACTGACTAGGAATTGATAGACTAGGAATTAACTCACATACAACTTGGGTTCTTCCTTTTATAGACTCTTTACATGTCATTATCAACTGACTTCATTCTGTTAGCCAACATGTTGTCATTCCTATTCTCATACATTCATGTTACAACTGTCAGTAGGCACTGTAGGCCCAAAATACAAATATGCTTTATTCCCTAAAGCACACATTAGAGGAAATTTGGGGTCTAAAATGGGCCTTTTAAGAAAGCGTGCCAAAATATGTTTTTGTGAGTTGGAATTCAAGAACCAATAGAATTTCAATAAAATAAGTCAACCATAATGGTTGAATTGACATATTTGTCATTAAAAAAAACTACTTTTTTTGTTCGTATTTTCGACATATCTCATTGTGTTTTTACTCAAATTTCGATCGAGAGAGTTCGTTGGATGTAGAATTTGATTCCGCATCCAACGAGTACCCACACTGCATACTTTTGACGGACCCCTCTACCCCAAAAACAAGAAATACCTAAAAAAATGTGATGATGATGTCATCATCACATTTTTTCAGGTATTTCTTATTTTTGGGGTAGCGGGGTCCGTCAAAAGTATGCAGTGTGGGTACTCGTTGGATGCAGAATCAAANTTTTAGTCGACTTCTTACCCACGATCTCTTGAGCTGTCCCTTTCATTCGATGCACGCCATCTATCATGTTTCCTTCCATCACGACTGATCTTGTCACACTTTCCCTTCTGTCATGGACTTCTTCCTTCAAGGATGCTTCTGTCGCATATTTTCTTCTCCTGCTAATTCTTCTGTCTTATCTCTTCCTCTGTCGCAAATTTCTCTGTCACAAGACCGAACTCTTCACATTCCGATCATAATCCTAACTGAATTCTGTATATCTTCTCCTAGGTTCAACACATGCAGATGAAATTGGCAGAGGGAAACACATATAGGAAAACACCCACTGAATGATTTAGGTATGAAGGAGTGAATAAAACTAATGGAGAACATATTTTATTGAACAAAGATAGAGCTAGTAGGGAAGGAGTAATATTTGGCGAGTTAGCAGAATTCCATAGTACTCACCACAGTGTAGACCAACGGATTATGGAGATACTAGTAATATTCTCATAAAAAGTGCCAAACAAACATTAGGGCTCTGATACAACTATTGGGATGCCCAATTTTGATGGAGTAGCAAGGAAAGGCATGGAAAACATAGGACAAGAATGGAAACACATTTTCCATTACGTATTTATATTTATAACTACAATCTCATGTGACACTTGGCTTCATATTTGAGTTGTACCTTGGACTCATCATGGCTATTTGTCTTTCTTCAATAATAAAAATATGTAAACACAGTCTCATGTGATGCTTGGTTTCATATTTAAGCCGTCCCTTGTACTCATGACTATTAGTCCTTATTTAATAATACCTAACCCAAAAGATTAGGTTTCCAACAAGTAGGACCTCTATTTTCCGGTATGGATGGGGTACAAGCAATTTTGTCTCTGAAGTGCCCAAAATTCTAGTAAAGAATAAATGAAGTATATGTGGAACAACAATGGTTCCTTTGTGAATCTATTTGGAAATATAGAGGGATGCCTCCTACCTAAAATTTGGTTGAATTCCAAACCACGTTGCACAGAAGAGACACCCAATGGTATATGAAGATGATAGAGCAAAGAGATGCCAATTCCATAGATCTAACGCTACAAGAAGTAAAACGATTATTCTTGGATGAATTTCAACTAGCAAATTCAAGTCAACAATGAATTGCATATTTAAGGGAGATCCAACATATATAGGGAGAATATTCCTGGGATTATGCACACAATTTAAATATGTTTTAGCCAAGTTCTCATTCCCTGTGCATGATGCACACCATAAGGAATGGCTCATTCTGGGATTGTTACCATTGACTCAAGTTTAATTATCATAATAGGTTGTTTCCTCACCTTAGGATGCTATGTAGTAGGCGACGAAGATTGAAGTAATGGCTAATTCCATAGGTGGTATTTCAACACGACCCTCCTCATTTATCACCAAATTATTTCGAGTTTAGAGTTAATTGTTGCTTTAACCAATAAGATTCAAGAGTTGACTATACCTAAGCTAAGTCAAGTGCATAGGTTGCGTGACAGAAGGTCATCATGCATTTGAATGCACACATTTGAGGGGAGGAATAATCCCGCTAGTAGGTCCATTCATTGGTAGGACAAATGTAGGTGTTGCACAAGTAGTTGCGTTGAACCCATTCTATGCACTTGGATGCCCAACATATAAAAATGATTAGAGATCCTCCTTGAATGAATATTGTGAAATATACAAGGAATTTGGACATCCACCGTGGATTTGTCCCCTTCTACAGTAATATTCCTCAATACTGAACACTATATATTGTGAATTTTGTGGATCTACTGTGCATAGTACCAATAAGTGTAGGGAAATAGACACACTAATAGAAAGATTGGATCGATCTATATACCGAATGTTAGATTAGTAGCAATCATAAGAAAGAGTAGGTGGTGGGGTATGCAAATGAGGTTT
Organism: Pseudotsuga menziesii; assembly: GCA_001517045.1. NCBI lineage: Eukaryota > Viridiplantae > Streptophyta > Pinopsida > Pinales > Pinaceae > Pseudotsuga > Pseudotsuga menziesii. The sequence goes on from LPNX010775138.1 coordinate 989,646, forward strand.
TGGAGCTGGTGGAGGAGGAGGACACACATGTCCCATCCATTGTTATAATTCTAATGAGATAGGTCATCTGGAATGAGATTGCACCCTCCCTAAAATACCATGCTGAAACTATTGCAAAATAAACATTCATAGTATCGAAGAATACCCAGAGCTTATTGCGAAATGGGAATTTTGTGCATGGATACTAACATATTTATTTGACTATGAACCGTGAGAAGACCACCGCCTAGTGGCTTTGTTGTCACCCAAGGTGTATCTAGAATGAGTGCAAATGTGAATCGTTGGGATTAAATCGACATCTGGAAAGTGGCCTCGCGAGCATTAAATTTTGACATAGTACATCAAAAAGAGATTTCAGGGATGCTTCCAAAATGTTTCAACATGTGCCTACTCCGCCAGTGAGAAATATTGCGGAACCATACCATAATGTTAGGATAGATGACATGTCACCTATAAGGAGTTATGGAAGAAATACAGATCCGAGATCCTCAAGTAAGATAAAATAACTTATCTCTCTATGGTTTAGCCTTTTGGTGAACCATCTTGGAGGATGAAGGTGCAGCGTGCAAGTTTTGGAAAAATATTTGAACAATTATGTAACGTACCTAAACTACAACTCAATTTATAAATGTAATTATTTGAATGTTTATGAGTTCCTAGGTGGCATAACTCATTGCATAGTTCTAAAACGTTAATATAAAACATAAATTGGGCATGGTTGAGTCAGAAAGCTAGATGATTGGGGACTCATGTATTCACCTAGTAAAGTGAGGTGGGGTTTGTATATAACCTAAGGGACTAAGTTTATGACCCTGTGTAACCCTGCAAGCCTTACAACTTTTGATTAACCTATGATCCCCTTGCTTAGTCATGTAAACCCAATTTATGAGTTAAAAGATAAGTTAAGTGGAGATTAGTTGTAATTTTGACAAGTATTGCATGGAAAAGATAGATCCATGCAATAGTTTTGGAAATCATGCTTGGGAAAAGAAGCCTGAGTTATTGGAAGGATGCGCAAGAAAGAATGGGAAGAAGTAGCGCGTGAGAAAGAACAAAACTATCCATGCAAGGACGTGAGTTGGAAAATGAGAGAATGAAATACCCAGAGAGGACACTAAATTGAGTGTTGGGGACAACAAATTTACAGAGAATACTTATTCTGTTGTATAGTATGTGCTAAAGCACAGTGCGAAAGAATATTTTTGTAGAACATGGTTATTGAACGTGGGTGCACAACACATAATGCGCTGAAGTTAGAGTGCAATGCGATGTAACTTAGAAGATGGAGTAAGAACATTAGTTTGTGAATTGGAATCACTTGTGGATTGAGAAACATGTCCAGAGCTTGAGTGAGAATTTCCATTTTGACTATATGGAGTGGAATTTGGGCTGGTGGGGAACACTATGAACCCAAACTTGATCTGCAAGCCTTTTGGTTGATCTTTTCTTATCCTTGTTTTGGCCTTTGGTTGCACCAGTGAAATGGAAAATTATGCATGAAGTTAACTTAGTGGAATTATAAGCACCAGGAGCAAGGATGATTATTACTGTTGTGTTGATAGAAGGAAGCTAAGGGAATGAATTCTATTGTTTGACATGGATTTGGTAGTAAGCTAATCTATCCTGATTGTCAAGTGAGGAATCCTGAGAAACTTGGGGTTGGTGAGAAGTCCTGTGGTGAATGCATGAGTCTCAGCTCGGGGGTGGAGTTCTACTGAAATATTTATGAGCAAAACTACCTATGGTTGGGTGGAGCATGTCTACCATGACGCGAGTCGTTAGATAGTTTGACCTCATGTAAGTGCATGAAACTTTATGTTAATACTAAAACTAATGAATGTATCTTGTTGTGACAATGTTCAATTGTATGAATGCTTGTTTCTTAATTGACAAGTTGTTAAGCACAATGTTAATATTTTGATAAAGAAATGGTTATAAGAATTGTTTTGGGAACTGGATAATGACTGCATTTTTGGTTATGAATGCCTATTTCCTAAATGAGAAGTTAATGAATTTCTGGTTGAATGGATTATGCCTTAGTTGGATATTGGTAGCTAAGCCAATGGGAGCCAAAGGTTGTTAATGAATTGATGTAGGAAGGACTGGGTTAAGTGTATAATTAATTACCGTTCATATTATTTCATGACTAAAATGTTAACATAGATGGACAATAATATATATATTGGTTGAATGCCTTTGTGCTTGGTATGGTAGGATAAATAAGCTTGCTCCTTAGTTGTCCTATGAATACCCTGTATGTGTTGAAGGTTTTTAAGTTTATTAATTTCCCAATGTTGTTCCCATATCCTAACTATTTGTAACCATAAACAATATGTTTAGTGGTTTCTAAATGTAATGTTTTTGTACCTCTTTCATCAATTTTAATGGAAATGGAACAAGTAGTTCATCACTATATTTAAAGTGAAGTTCGTGTTCCTTGGATTTTTCATGCTTTGCGTGAAGAAGGTTGATGTTTTTTATTAACTTTGTATATTTTCCTTACTGTGCATGAGGTGTAAGGTTGAAAGTCTTGTCTAAACCCTCCATGGTTTAGCTATCAAACTATGAATAAATCCATTAATTTTGTATGAGGCTTGTTTGTTGGTTGAAATCCTGTAAATTGCAATACTAGGCAATGGACAAGTTTTACATTGTCTATTTTCTGTTTTCTGTTATGCTTTTGGTGTCAATTAAAGAACTTCACATCTGTCTTTGAGCAGGGTCTTAGTGCTGAGACGTGGAAAAATCTTGGTCGTTGTGATTTTTGTATGTTGGTGTTGAATCCCAACTTTTGACATGTCAACCTCAGGAATCAAAAGTTGGGAGTGATCGTTGTAATTTTTGTATGTTTGTGCCGACTCTCAAATTTTGTTGTGCGGACGTTGGGAATCAAAAGTCGAGATTGTTTGTTGTAATTTTTGTATATTGGTGCTGACTGCTGAATTTCAACTTGTTGACATAGACAATAAAAAGTCAAGAGTGTTCGTTATAACTTTTGTTTGACGGTGCCAAATCCCGATTTTCGACGTGCCAACGTCGAGAATTAGAAGTCAGGAATTGTCATTGTAACTATGGTTTGGTGGTGCTGACTCTTGACTCTCAATGTCAGGATTGATAGTTTAAGTCAGAGAGGTGGATTAATTCGTATGATGTGTTAATCAACACCGTTTAATGATTGATTAATTGATTTTGATATGTGATTAAGCCTTATTTAAGATTGTTAATCTATTTTTTTCTACGCTTTTGTATTTGGGTCATTTAAAGGGTGCGCTACAATGTGGTATCAGAGAACACTGTGAAAGGCACTTTACACTTTATATGAAGGAGAAAATGGTCAACACCTCAATCTCCATATTCTATGATTGGGAAAAATAATTCCATGTACATGTTGAAGCATAGGGTATTTCCCTTGGAGCTGTGTTGGTGCAACCAGATGAAGGTGAGATCGACCACCTTATCTTCTTGGCTAGCAGGAAACTCTAAGAGGCCATGTGCAAGTACACTAGGGAATAACGTGAAGGTTTGGTTATGATTTACGCTCTGTAGAAATTATGCCACTACTTATTGGGAGGACACTTTAAGTTCTGCATAGATCATTCGACTCTCAAATATTTAGTAAATAAGCCTATGCTAGAAGGTCGGATTTGTAGGTGGTTTATCTTGTTTCAAGAGTTTTCTTTCAAAATAATTGTCAATATCGATAAGCATAATCATGGACCCGATCATCTTTAGTGAATAGAAATAAGTGAACCTGGAGGATCGATCGATGATTAGGTACTTAATGTATCCCTATTCAGAGTTGAGGCCATTCCTGATCACTTAGAAGATATTTCTTTGTTCCTAACAACATGAATGGTTCCAAAAGGATATACCACACCACAAAAATGTCATCTTGTTGTACAAGCCACATAATATCAATCCATTGTAAGACAATTATATAAGCTAAAAAATGATGGAATTTCACACCACTTCGTCTTGGACCATGAAGGATAAGATATTTAATGGGAATTCCATGCCAAAGTTGCAGAAGGCCACGTTGGAGGAGAATATAATGGAGGAAAGTTTTGTAGGAAGGATTATGGTTTCCAATTGTTTTTAAGGATATTAAAGCTTACATTAGAGCATGTAATACATGTCAATGATTTGGGAGGTCTTCCCATCGAAATGAGATCCCACTTCATCTAGTTCATGCCCTTCATCCATTTGAGAAGTGGGTGGTTGAATTTATTAATCCCAGTTTCCCTCCTATGAAGCATTTGAAATCCCATAACATCATTACATCAATAGACTATATGAGGAGTTGGAATGAAGCATCATTTGTGCAGGATTTTTCCACATAGACAACAACTTGATTGATCTATAAGAACATCATTACTCACTTTGGATTCCCTAGAAGCCTCACTAGCGATCCAGGAATGCATATAATGAGCAACACGATTGCAAAATTAACAAAGGAGTTTCTTATATAACGTCATAAAAGTAATCCATGTCACTTATAAGAGAATGGTATGGTTGAAGCCTTCAACAAGATACTAGAGATGGGATTAACCAAGCTGTGTTGTGCAAACAAGGATGATCAGATGAAAAAGTTCCTGAAGTATTATGAGCATACAAAACTATAATGAAGAAATTACATAAGAAAATACCCTTCTAGTTGGTGTACAAAAGAGAAGCAATAGTTCTTGTCGAATTGTTATTCCTAGTCTGCACACCACGCATGCAACTCATGTGACCAAGGGATATTCTATTGCAGGAAGGTTAATAGAGTTAATGGACTTAGAAGAGTCCTGGTTTTTAGTTGATTATCATGCAACTACAGAGAAAGAAATATATAAATCTCAGCATGATCACCACATCAAGAGAAAACATTTTTAAAAATTCGACTACGTTCTATTATACGACAATAAGTTCTTGAAGTGTCCAGGAAAGCTGTAGCTGCATGGGCTGCGACCATTTGTTGTTATGGAAGTCCAAGACCTTGGTTATGTTAAGCTTGCACAACTTGATGGAGTTATTAGACAAGGATGGGTGAATGGCACACACCTAAAGCACTATATTTCTCCTTAGTATTCTAGTAGGATAACACTCCTATCATAGGGAGTGACCTAGGGTAGGAGTTAGTGTTGCAATTTTGGTTTTGGTTGTTGCGCCATTTAGTTTGGTTTTCACACTAGTTGTCTATGGTTTGTGTGCCATGTAGGAATTTTGTAGTATATAACTCAAACCGTTGTAGTCAAGTAACCCAATGTATTCAAGTATAAATTTTGCTTAGCCCGATTCATAGCCACGTTGCGTCAACTAGCCCAAGTTATTAGTATTAAAGAGTCATTAAGGCATGATTAGATTGTGTTTCCCATTGTTCTGTGTGAAATATTTCTTTCATATATCCACATTTAAACTTGACATAGTTGAATCCCCACTACATATGCGATTATTGAAGTGTCAAATGCCTCTATTGTCATGGTTAAATGATAAAAGCATCTACGTCCCACTATATTGGTCACTTTGCATCATTTGAGAGTTGAATAATTTATGAACTAGATCCATCACAAAAAAATGTGCATTGTGATCAGAGAACTATTTCATGGCCTCTAGTTCATATTGTTTCCTAGCACCATGTATTAGATATGGGAAAATTAGCAGCAACCAAAGAATCCGATAAAAAGGCCACAACCAAACAGAATGAACCATTCCCCACTGATCCAATTGAACCCATGATCAAAATAATTGGGGACATATAGGGGAAATTCCACTATACTAGAATAGTCAACTATGATTTTTTAGACGGGGACTTGTATCCTGACATGAGTCCCAAGTGATATATGGACTATATCCCCTTTGACTATGTTGGATACCTAATCTCCTAGGTTGGTCCACAACACAATTATTCAATTGACCACAACTGCTAAGACAAGACGATGAATCATTAATGCAGAGAATGAGCATACCGCCTTGCAATAAGCTTATGACAAGGCTAGAGCCAAATTGGCGTATGCCATTGAGGAACGAAACTAGGAACATCAGACTCATATATCCGCAGAACGGATAACAAAAAACCTTTGTGAGCAAATGAAGCAGATGTGGCCTTGAGTCAGTTAACACATCTCTACAACTACAGGATATTTAACTCACAAAGCAAGAGAATATACTTCAACTCCTCTACAAGTCTTGACATTAATTGTAAGATGAGATAAGAAAATTGAAGGAAGAAGTTGTGACCACAAGAAGTCAGGAAGATGCACAACAACAATAGTTGATGACTCAAGTTCCTTGATTCATACAGGAAGTCTACAGAACTTGAGACCACCTACAATAGACAACACAACATATGCAAGGCATATTTTTTGCTATGAACAATTAGGTTAGCATTCTAGTGAAGAAACAACGGCTAATGGAAGTCTTCCCCAAAAAACTTAGGTATCTCAATGAAGAAGCCAAGATTTTCTCCAATCCTTTGGAGCACCATAAAAAATATAAGGAAGCTCAGTAGGTTGTTGATGAGCTAGATCAACTGCATGACACATTGCTGACGACCAAAAATAATCTTCATGAACTCAAGCCAGAAGCACTGACTACATACCTTCAATTTCAATAGTTGATTTTTTTGCAAATGCAGAATGGTCACAACTGGAGAAAGAAATGCTCATCTATCCCAATAGCGAGAAGGCCCATACTTTCATAGCTAGTGCAAATATTTTGAAGGGAAAGTGAAAAATCAATCTTAAGGAGGTCAAAGATTTCAAGATTCACACCATAACATAAGTACCAGAGTTGGATCCTTCATTTGAAGGATCAAGTCCAAAAGAGGCACAATGATTAGACACACATCAACGTTGAATTGAGGTAAAGTTGATATTTGTGGTCAGGGATTGTTGGCTTCTTCATTTTTGATGGTTAATAGTCATAGAATATTGAATGAAGATTAAGACATAATTTGCAGAAGTCATTGGGCTTGTAACCATATTGGGTCCACTCCCACGACTGTAAATGAGTAGCGTGAGTCAAAGATAATGCATTCAAGCATCCACGCATAAAAGAATCAAGACATATATGAATAATTAATGCACATCAACAAGCGGTAGACTAGAGGATCAGAAGGGATTTTTTGTCGTTGGGTTTTGTATGTGTCACATACCCCAATTTTGTAAAATAATGTAAATTGTTTTATTATATTCCTGAGACATTATGTTAAAATTTATGCTAAGTAGGAACTGATGACTCAGCAGAGTCACCAAAAATGGAATGTAAATTCAGAATATTTTATTATTAATAAATAAATTATGGAGACAACAGCATGGGAGAGCTGTTAAAAAGAGGTTACTGGTCAAACTGGTGGATGGAACTAGGTGGAGGGAAAAAGACAAGTGGCAGCATCCTAAAACACTTCCTAAGTTGCAGGTGGCAACTTCCCTATAATTGGGGTCATGATTCCCCAAGAAAGTGGGATCAGAGCAGGTGGCTCATTAAATGACAATTAACCCAAAAAGACCTAGGCAATCTTTTAAAAGTACTCAATGAAGAGAGCTGAGGCTGATTAGATAATTTCCAGAGAGAATTCATTCAGGAAATTCATTGAGGAAAGAGGGAAAAACAGTAAGGAAGTTGTTCGAAGAGGATTGCTGCAGTAACTTGGTTTATTACAGCTTGTTAGCTGGGTGAAACTTACTGATAAGTTATGGATTAAATACAGAGTTGGAAGACTAGTATCTGACTTTGGTGCACCTAGTTCCAGCCAGGGAGACCAGAGCAAGCTCGGCGGTCCTGAGGAATCGCTGTTTGAGCGCTCTCCAGGAGTTGGTAGGGAGGAACGGCCTCCCATTGCTGTTGTTGTCCATAGTTTCAACAGGTTCCGTCACTTAACTATTTTTGGTTTTAATAAATGTGAATGGATGAATGTTATGCTTATATTATATGACAGAAGATTTAGCTGGTTTAGTAATATAAATGTTTTAGTTTATCAGTAATTAAATCTGTGGATGAAAAACAATGACCCATTGTGTTTTTCCACATCTGGGTTTTACCAGATAGTACTCTAGCGCAGGGGCAAACAATTATAAAAAGATAGTGTGATGAGATGGTAAAATAGTAGTTGATTCTTCACTTACCATTAGAAGACATTATTTGTTTTACTAACAGTTGTTATGCTAGTTGTAATAAAGAAAAGATAGACTAAGTATTTCTGCTGTTTAAACCTTATAATTGTTTATTTTCCAGTTTGAAAGAATCTAACTTCTTTATGCTAAAAAGACAATACTAATAGTAGGAGTAATTACCTACTGGTTAGATTTTACAGTTAAAACCTAGTTGTGTTAGTCTGTATTTATGGTTAAGGATGCAGTTATTTAATTACTAAATCTTATTTTATTTCAACTAAGCTCAAACAGATCATAAAACTGTTATTCTATTTTTATATATGGTAAATGAATGTTATTATACACATGGGAATTTATATATATATATATGAGATAAAGCTTAAATATTATATGAGTATTATGTAAATATACACTGGCATCATAACTAAATAGATAGACCAAACTAAACATTGGAAAATAAAATTAAATAATAATCATAGAAACATTGGTACTCACAAAAGAGGTAATATCTTTATTGTATTAATAATCATGAACTTATATTACATATAATATAAGAGTATTACTAATGTAACACTTACGGTAATAATCATATTATTGTTATTGCAAACCTAAATTACTTATACTTTATATACAATAAGATGAATAAATGATACTGGAGAACATTATTAGAAGATAAGAAAAATTACAATTTCCTAATAATTAATTTAACCACAGATTATTTATAACAGAGAATAAACTAGTATTACTGTAAAACCTAAGCAGAACTAATACCAAAAGCAATAAGTATATAGGAAGAATAACATGGTTATTGTAATCAAGTGATATTAATATCCTATTAATTACAGTTTATAAAACACTGTAATATATCATCTGTTCTCATTGGTAGGATTTCTCAGTATAACAACCTGTAAACATGGTTGCACAGTCAATGACTTTTGAAGGTCATTTAAAAAGTTTAACATTATACAGTTTATCAAGTATAACTTGGTAACATTTTTATAAAATATTTAACCAGTGTGTTACTTGAAATACAGTAAAAACCTACCAGCAAATACCTTGAATAAATAACAGAAGATAAATCAAGTACTTTTATCAATTCTACAGAAACCAAATATATCAAAGACAAATAAGCTTATTAAGCCAAATTAAAACAGTAATCGATTAAAAACTGTACAGTAACATAGTATTAATTTAAGAAAAGCAGCATGGACAACGCATAGCTCCAAGTTCAGGGTAAACCCTGACAAAAACTTAAATATGTACTGAGGAATGAGTTTATCTCCTTGGCACCTCATGGCTGCCGGTATCATTTACAACAAGTAAAACTTACAGCCTCTACAAACAGTATTATATCTATTTGCATGCTTTACACAGTTTTCAAACAAGACCAAAAAAAAACCCACAGTCTCGGCTACAGCCAAGTTTTCGTAATAAACAAAGAACCGAACTCTTTTAACAGTGTTAGGGTTCACCAAATGAACCCAAGTAACAGCAAGAGGTTTACATCGCGAAACCAAACCCTTAACTGCCCTAAGAACTAGCAAGGAGGGAACGCCATGGTTAAAACCAGGCTTATCGGGGAAAGCCAACTGTCGAAGACTTGCACCATCCACGCCATGAGGAGGAGCCGACCCTGCAACGAAGGAACACCATAATATTTTAAACCCTTATAAAAATATAATTGTTAAACATTTGGTTTAATTGGAAAGCGAAAGAAACCTGTAACTTACCCTAGAGCTTGATAGAGTTGCAGCCACCGAACAATAGCAAGATAACCACTGACAGAAAGAAAAATAAAACCCTCATTACCGTAGAGAAGAAGGAGCTCGCTGGAGAAGAAGGAATCTGTCACAATGGAGGAGGATGCGTAGCACTAAGCTAAAGCAACGACTTACATAGTAACAAGTTCGGGCAATAGAGGCCAAGGGAGAAACCCTAAGGGAAACAAACACCATTCAGCACTGACAGTAAGCTTTTTGACACCGTAATCTTCCTCTCAACGCAGTGAGTAAGTCCACGAGAAATTAAACCAGCATGGGGATCGCTATCAGGTAGTGCAAGCAGTGGAATGGACACAAAGGGTTTGCAGAGCGGCCGAAGGCCCTGAGGCAGCGGAGGAATGATGTTTAGGGTTAAGTCAAACGCTTGTATAATGCCAGTACATGGTGGAGATAATCCCACGTAATCCCATAAATATTTGCATGCAGTGGGTAGGAACTCTATAGTTCCACGACCGGATTTCCAATGATTTCAAACCAAATCATTTGCGGGGATTCCATAAGGTTCGATTTACCATAGTCAAATCACCTGCATCAACCATACTATACCTTAGAATCTTGGTTATAAAACATGGCATTATAGACTTGATTCATCGATGGTCTCATATATTTTTATGTATGAAGACTAGTATTGTTTGTTAGTAAAATTTATGAGTGAGGAGTAATAAAAATTGCCATAATATAGTTTGTTTCTAAACCTACTTCTATATTATCTATTACTCTAGATTACAAATGAAGTAAAAGGAATAATAATATAAAGTTTGTAGGATTAAAATAATTTATATGAAGTGATCATTTGAACTTGATGATGGGTTACTCTTACCCTTATGAACCCCTTCGTTTGTAAAATAACAATCCTACTAACATTCTTAAGAACCAATTTTCGTTATGACAATTGGCCTTTTATCAAGTTCAAGCCAAGGGTTATGAAAGATTTTAAAGAGTCTTTTTATGATAAGAAGCTTGGGTAAGTTAGCCTTCTGGTTCGATAGTATAGCCATGAAACTCATAAGTGGTGTTTGGAATATAATAAATATAGGACTGGTTCTAAAAGTATATTTGTTCTTATCCAAATAACGATCATGGAAATAGAAGTAGTATTCCAAAACAATGTAGATCCTTAAATTATTTTAAAAGAGGACTTGTATCCTGTAATCAACTAGATAAATGCTTGAAGTAAGACAAGTGTAGGTTGATACTTAAACTACCCTATCATGTACAATTGCAGTTCCAAATCTAAACATAGTGAAAATCTAAACATGGCATGTTGCAGTAATTGTGGAGGAGTAGATTTAGATCTTTAAATGTTGTAATTTCTACCATGATAGCTGCTAATAAAGAAATAACTATGGCATTTTCACACTTGCATTCAATATGAATGTCTAATGGTTTCATACTTTGACTCCTGTTTTCTTGACAGAGAAATAGCTGCCATCTTGACTAATAGAATTCATTTTCTCTAACAGTAAAATCTTAATAGAAAACATATTTAAAGCTTACCTGTAGAAGACTGGTAAAATTGTCTAGCATGTTTATACTTTTACTGCATAATTTTGTACAAGAAGCCGCTATTGAATACTTTAGAGATTTGTTATCAGCGAATCAACCATCTTACCTATACATCTGTAAGAAAAATGAAAAACTGCTGCGTTAGCTCATAAGCTAAGTAAGCCCAGTCTCTCATGGAAATTCCACCTTGTGGTCACAAAAAGAACGAAAATCAGTAAACTGAAAAGAACTGTTCAACTGCTAAAAATAACCAACAAATAATTAATTTCGATAACACATAACTAATCAAACAATTAGTGACTGCATTTATTGAAATTATATGTATTTTAAAAATTTTTAATTTTTTTGAATTTTGGGGTTTTGACAGTATGTGAGCTATGGGATTGTGGGTTTGCTAATATACTAATTCTGTGATATGTCATTCCAAAGAATGAAAGATTATGAATGTAAAACCGACTGTATGAGATGTAATGAAGATGATTGAATGAATACAAAAGAACATTTGTTGGGAACCATAATTTTCTTGTGAATTCTATGGATCCTATCTGATGTTTGCTTCCTTTGATTTATAATGTTTACGCATCTATGTTATGGTGTGCTAATGGGTATGTGTTGTATGAATGTCGTGGAATAGGTATTTCTTGGTTTATCCTTGCAGTTAACCATCCTCATCATAAACATGTGTAGGAAGTGCTTCAGGGGATTGGATATGCCGACACTCTAGACTACACCAGGACCCTTTGTTAGCAGCCACATAAGAACCTTGGTCTTGTCAGCCATTAATCCACCAAATAATTTCATTAAAAATTTTAAATTCCCTATTTTGGTGGAAATTCCCATTTGACCTAAGTTTAGTTAAAGTCTACCTTAGGTTTTTCAAACTATACTAATATGTTCAAGAGCTTTCTTAAGTATGCTAACAAAATCTTGAACTATTTCAACACTCTTTGAATACAGGAAGGACCAACGATTAAGGGGGTTCCTAACTTTTCTAGTCAGAAGTATGCTAGAGATTCAATATTTACTTTCTAAATTTGATTATTTACTCTCCATACGTTGATTTTGTGAGATTTGACACTTTTGTTGAAAAAAAGGGAGTTCGTTGAAATTATAGAGAATGAGAAAGTGAAATTGTATCCTGGTTTCCTTTTAAAAGTGGAAGGTTCATCTCATTATTTATACTATAATAGAAGTTCCAACCATAATTGGCGTTCATTAGTGTTTTATATGCAGAATATAGTGGTTGTGGATCTCATGTTGTTAATCCATTAAAGTTACTTCGATTAGTGTTTTGTATGCAGAAGATAGTGATTGTTCATCTCATGTTGTTAGTTACTTTGATAGACGTATATATTTCAATATTGGGTGGGGGTTTCTCTATTGTTTTTTAATAAATGAATTGTGAGTTTTTAATTATTCCTGGATATTATTCAACGTGTCCATAAATCAAAGATCCATATTCAAAGAATTGATTTCCGAGCATATTTTAATTAAGGGTTATTAAAAAAATTAGGGTTATTCCAAGGGATTGAGTGTCCATGGCTATTACGGGGTTCGTTAAGAGAATATAAAGAGGCTAAATATTGGTTTCGACTTCGCGATATTGTCACTCTGCCTTGCAAGATCGATGGGAAGGTTTCAAGTAGTTCCTCTGCACACGAATTTGACTACAGTGATGGGTAGGTTTCGAAGTAGTTCCATGGGTGATAGAGCCTTGACCTTTGGTTTTACTACCAAATGGATTTCGCAGAAGGTTGTGAAGGTGAACGACCTGTGGCACCCATGAGATCCAAATTGCTAAATGACAACTAAACTAATGTGTTTATGGGATGTTTCTCATTACGGATGTTTACAGGAGCTCTGATACCACTTGTTATACTTTTGAGACAAAATAAACCAACCACACAAATAACAACAAGATTAAACCACCAACATTTCATGTGGTAAAACTCCTAAAAGGGCAAACATCCATGGGAAAAGTATTGAAGCTTATTAATGAAGAAGGAGAGATTACAAGACGGTCTCAACCTCACAGACAACTCTCTACATTGTGTATCCCAACCATGGACTATATACTTCATGAATTAGTTACATGAGTAAATCACCGGTAAGACATGAAACCTTTCCAAACTAGTTGGAAGGACGCAAGTTAATGGTACTGCATTAGTTTCTGAAGAAGATTTAGGACCCACTCAGCTATGGCATCAACGTCTTGGTCATATGAGTGAAAAAGGGCTTCATGTATTAATGAATCATAAATTGCTTCCAAACTTGAAAACTCTGAATTTTATGTTTTGTAAACATTGTATAAATGGAAAGCAATGTAGACAAAAATTTAAAGCAGGTAGTCATGTAAGTAAAGGTGTACTTGACTATGTTCATTATGATTTGTGGGGTCGATCTCCTACCATTTCTTATCGGGGAGATAAATATTATGTATTATTTATAGATTACTTTTCTAGAAAGGTTTGGGTCTATGTCCTTAAAAGAAAAGCTGATGTGTTTAATACATTTAAACAATTTAGAGTTATGGTTGAAAAAATAACTTGTAGGACAATCAAGTGTTTAAGGACAGATAATGGAAGTGAATTTACTTCTTTGTAGTTTGAAAAATATTGCAAAGATGAAGGGATTGTTAGACATAAAACAAATGTATACACTCCTCAGTAAAATGGAGTTGCAGAATGCATGAACATGACTCTTCTAGAAAGACCAAGGAGCATGCTCAGTAATGCTAATTTGGGGCAAGAGTTGTGGGAAGAAGCAGTTTCTACTGCTTGTTATCTTATAAATCGGTCAGCTTCAATGGCAATAGATTGTAAAATTCTGGAAGAGGTATGGACTAGTCACTCTTGTGATTGTTCGAATTTGAAAATCTTTGGTTGTGAATCTTATGCACTTACTCCTAAAAATCAGCGTTCAAATTTAGACCCTAGATCAAAGAAGTGCATCTTTGTTGGTTATGATGATGTAATGAAAGGATATAGATTGTGGGATCCTACTGCACACAAAATTGTCATTAGCAGAGATGTAATTTTTGGTGAATCTTCTCTGATTAAATCCAAAAGTGTAAGAGTTGATGTGGAATAGGAAAAAATAATATCAAAACAACTAATTCAATTGGAGAACCAATATTCAAATGAATCAAATAAACAAGGATAAGTTTTTGGTGAGAGAGAAGTCATAGAAGATGAAGAAATTCAAGAAATTGTGGAAACCCCACAACCTACACCAAGAAGGTCATTAAGGGAGAGAAATCCTCCTAAGAGATATAATGATTTTGTTTCGTCCGTTTTATATACTTATGATGGAGAACCTTCTTATTTCCCGGAAGCTATTGATTGTATTGACAATGCTAAGTGGAAGGTGGAAATGAAAGAAGAAATGGATTCTCTGGAGAAAAACAAGACATGGGAATTGGTTAAACTCCCCAAAGATAGAAAAACGGTTGGGTGTAAATGGGTCTTCAAATTGAAGAAAGGAGTTGATGGTAAGGTTGAAAGATACAAAGCCAGATTGGTCGCAAAAGGGTACTCTTAGATGGAAGGTATAGACTATCATGAGATTTTTTCACCAATTGTTAAGCTTGTATCTATTCGTATTGTGTTAGCATTAGTTACATTACTTGATTTGGATTTAGAGAAACTAGATGCTAAAACAACTTTCTTACATGGAGATTTAGATGAGGAGATTTATATGGAACAACCAGAAGGTTTTGTACAACATCATAAAGGTAGATTAGTTTGCAAGCTCAAGAAATCATTGTATGGCTTGAAATAGTAGCCTAGGAAATGCTACAAGAAGTTTGATTCTTTCATGGTGATCCAAGGTTATACTAGAAGTGAGTATGACCATTGTTTATAATTCAAAAAGTTGAATGATATATTCATTATCTTAGTATTGTATGTTGATGATATTTTATTGTGAGGAAAAGCATGGACAAGATTAATAGGTTGAAGGCTCAAATGGCTAGGAATTTTGATATGAAGGATCTTGGAGCTGCAAAACAAATCTTGGGTATTGAGATACACAGAGACATACAAAATGGTAAGCTCAATTTTTCATAGGAGAAGTATGTTGAAAAAATACTTGAAAGATTCGAAATGAATAAGGCAAAGCCTGTGAATGTTCCTTTGGCTTCCCATTTTAAACTTTCTTCAAGTTTATGTCCTAGTAGTGTTGAATAAAAGGATTATATGTCTTGTGTACCATATGTCAATTCAGTAGGATGTTTGATGTATGCAATGGTGTGTACTAGACCTGGTATTTCATATGCAGTAGGTATTGTTAGTAAGCACATGGAAAATCTAGGAAAAGAACATTGGAATGTAGTGAAATGGGTGCTTCGGTACTTAATAGGCACAAGTGACTATTGTATCACCTTTAATAGTAACAATGATTATGTGTGCGGTTTTGTTGATTTAGATTTCAGAGGTGATTTGGACAAGAGAAGGTCTACTTTAGGTTATGTCTTTACTCCTGCAAGTGGATCTATAAGTTGGATGTAAAATCTTCAAGACATAGTTTCTTTATCCACTACAGAGGCTGAATACATTGCTGCCTCACATGCTTGCAAAGAGGCAATTTGGATGAGAGGTTTGCTTAGAGAAATCGAAAGGTTGCAGAACAGTGTGCCTATCTTCTGTGACATCAAAGTGCTATTTATTTGGATACAAATCATGTTTATCATAGTAAGACTAAACATATTGATGTAAAATACCATTTTGTAAGACAAGCCATTAGTAAAGGTGGAGTAGATATGAAAAAGGTCCATACTAAAGAAAAATGTGTATATATGTTCACAAAACCTGTATTATTAGAGAAGTTACATTGGTGTGTAGCTTCTCTTGGTTTGAAGAAAAGGTGATAAATAGTCTTGGGAAAATTATTTGTAAATTTTGTTGTCAAGGTGGAGATTGTTAAATGACAACTAAAATAATGTGTTTATGGGAGGTTTCTCACTACAGATGTTTACAAGAAGTTTCTCATAACAGGTATAATCAGCAATGGTTTACTCGTGTAACTAATTTCATGAACTATATAGTGCATGGTTGGGATACGCAACGTAGAGAGTTGTCTGTGAGGTTGATTCCGTCTTGTAATCTCTCCTTCTTCATTAATAAGCTTCAATACTTTTCCCGTGTATGTTTCCCCTTTTTGGGGTTTTACCACATGAAACGCTGGTGGTTTAATGTTGTTATTATTTGTGTGGTTGGTTTATTTTGTCTCAAAAGTATAACACAAATAGAAAACCAGTTGACCTATGGCTAGTTTTCCTTTGGGTTGGAGTATCTGGGTTTTGATATTTTCTCTTTTTAATGGATATTTGCCTTCTCTTTTGTCTGTTTCATTTGTGGTAGTGAAAATGTTGGATATCAAGTAATTTGTGAAAGTAACGTTGAATTTTGCACAACTAATTGAGTCGAGTTATATTTTTGTTCACACGACTCACCACTCTATTTCAATGGGGATTCTCAGAATTTCCTCAAATATTGTTGGGAGAATAGATTTCTTAGAATCAATGGAAACATAGATTTTTCATTAAAATTTTTAATTTTAATCAACATAAGTAAATATGCACATCTTCCCCAACCAAACCAATAATAAATGCAACTACCATTCACTATAAGTTCTATTAAGTAGAAGTGGTTGAATATTGTAAGTTGTGAGTAGAATGTCTCGGGGTCAAATCCCTGGGCCTCACTTGATGTCCACATTGGGTTAGCTCCGCAATTAGAGGGAATGGGGTGAGGCCACTTCCGGTGGCCCCCTATGATTTCTTCCCATGGCAACTAGTAGCCCCATTAAGAGATTGTGAACTACATTTGAAAAAAGTTCTATTAAGTACATAAAATTCAAACTTTTATTAAGTTTCTTATAATAAATTCATATTTTGGAATAGTTTTGCTAATGCCGGATAAACTCCAAAAAGATCCAGATTTTGGAATAGTTTGGATAATTCGTTATGAACTCCTTGAAGCTCCAATGGCTTGCTTAATCTCTCGTTGACAATATTTGGTTGAGATAAGGGTTTACTAGAAATCCCTTCTCCCTTGTTATGAGGTGATTTTTTTTTGCTAGGGGAATAAAAAACTGGAGACTAGGCTGGTGCTCGCGTGACATGGGGTGCAGTGATCCAATCCCACTGCCACTATACCCCTAGGTTCCCAACACACCCCACAAGCATGGGACACAGGTAAATCTGGGTGTGATTTAAACTCATGACCTCCAATTTACAACATGTGACTTCATAACAACTGAACTGCCAATGAGCCACACCTGTGCGGTGTTATAGCTGATTTCACCACTCCAGGTGAATCACACTTTGTATGGCCTTCCCCTGTCTCGATACAGACTCCTTAGACCCCATGGACCATTTTTTGTCCTTTGATGTTTCCTTGACCATCCCTAAAAACATGTGAAAAATGATACACACGAGTTTTAAACCTATAAGCGCGTATATACGCGGGTTTGACCACTAAAACCGCGTACATCGGGATGTGTACAAAATCCAAATCCTTTTGGAGTTTTCCTTGACATGGATCTGACTCATTTGACTCCTGGCCTTCCATATGCCTTGAGATCGCTCGGATTCGACCTTTCATTACCCCTTTTAAAAGCTATATAAGGAACCCCTTAGTACATTGAAGGCATAAGAGAGAATTAAGAGCAAAGAAACTATAGTCCATTGTTGGCGAAACTTATGCTTGAGTCTGCATACCTTTGTCCCTTGGAGCACTTTTGTGTTCTTCCTAAGCTTGCCTTTTGCTTGTGAGCTTGCTATCTAGAGATGTAGGATTGAAGTGGTGGAGGCCCAAGTGGGGGATTCAGTTTCTCCAGTTCGCAGACGTACCGACAGAGGTTGTATCTTGTAATCTTTGATTTATATTAATAGAAATATCTTTTCCTGTCCAATAATGTGTGTTTGAATGAATATTTTATCCATTGGATTATGTCAAAAGCTTATACATTATTAATTATATATGCTAGAATAGATCTAACACCATGATATATAGAATGCTTGTATTGTTTACTTGTTGTTGAGGAAGTAATCTATCAATTCAAGCTAAAGTTGGATAGCTCAACGGGGATCTACTTCAACTGTCCAGAATAAGGTACGAGGTCTGATCCTTTAGTGTTAGACATTTAATTTCTATTGCATATTGGAAAGGATTTATTTCTGGAGTCAAGCTGTCTGTTGTGGTACCCCAAACCATAGGAATTTCTCTCTGTAACAGAATTGGCGACTCCGCTGGGGAGTTGCTAGTAGTTGTCCTTTGGGGGTTGTTTTCTTGGCATTCAATGAATTTGAATTGCTCTTTCTCTCTTGTTTCTGTGTCGGGTTTGGGGGCATGTATTCCTGGTAGTGTCTGATTGGTGTGAAGTTTGTCTCAACCTATTTGTTTGCCTCGATTTTATGCACCTTTCTTCCCGTGTGCAAGTTTTTAACTCACAGTCGCGTATACGCGTGGGTTTCTCTTCGATTTCCACGTATACACGTGGGTTTACTGCGAATAGTCACGTATGCCCTAGTTTTTGCCTTTTTGTGGAAGTTAAATGGTTGCTGGGTGAATTTTGATATTTGCTGAGTCTCCTTTGGCACTGCCTGAGTCTGTTTATACCTCTGTTTTTGACCAGAAACATTTTTTTAGGTTAAATTTTTTCTTTTTAAGAATGTTCTTATCATGGCATTTTTGATTTTTTGTTTGAGATTAGTGCATTAGAGTTATTTTACCTTAGTGCTTTGCTTGAGTGCTGTTTATGTGTGCTTACAGAGTCTAGGGGTTATAGAATCATTCTTTTGCTTTTTGCATCTCATTTTATTTCAAAAAATCCAAAAACATTTGCTTATCATCATGCATTGCATTTTTCATTTTGCATTGTACTTGCACTAGATTTGCTTTGGAGTATTAGTTAAGACTTCATATAGGAAAGCTTGCATTCATCATTTGAAGAAAAATTGTGCATTTCACGTAGTAGCATACCCTGTTTTCATTGATTGTTAGGTGTGCATTTTACTTCATGTTGTGTCATAACACCATTAGTTGCACGACCATATCCCATTTTTGAGTAATAAAGCTAATTAAAATCAACGCTAAATTAAAATGAACTACACTCTTTTCTTTCATAGGGTGCACCAACAAGCTTAGGTTTTAGGATCTTGGAATAGTTCGTTGTAAGTCAATTCTCCAAGATCACTAAACAATAACATGTATGTGTCTGTCGAGGTGAGTGTGTGAAATCCTTGGTATAACTAGTGTTTCTCAGGATCCTCCTCTCAAAAGGGAGTTAAGCACGAGGAAGTGTGAGTGGTTATTGATTGGGATGACCCCTAGTAATAACTGAGTAGTACCAGAGATATTTCCAGGATTGTATTCGTATCTGGGGGATCTTTCGATAGTTTTGGGCTTTGCTACCCTGCCCATATGTTCAATCCCGCCTGCGACTGTCCACCTGAGCATTGATTATATTGAGGTGACCTTAGTGGCCTTACCTAGGATATCAAGGGGGTACTTTGTAGGGGTTATTCTGTGGGTGTCTCGGCCAGGTTGGGGTCGGACAACACAGTCGCTTTACGCGTTGAAGCTGAGGGCCACAATAATTGGTTACGTACCTCCGCTTGTTGTGTATGGGAGTCTCAAGCCTCTCTTAGGTGAGACATACCTGCTTCATTCGAGAGCTCACTTATCCAACCCTTGTTTGCTTGCATTTGGATTTAATTTTATTAGTGATTGCTCTGTGCATGATAGTTGGCCTAGGGTATACATAAATATAGAGTCTTTTCTATTTTTTGAGTCATTGTGGATTTGGGTGCGGCTCCTTGCCGTTCTCGTCGTTTAGCAGGACTTTCGCCTTCTACTTATCCTCCTCCTTTGGGAGAGAGACCTAGACAGTCCAGGTGGACTATTTTGCACATTGATTCACACACCATGGGAGACCATTTAGAAGGTATTCTTGAACCACCTTCTCCCATTCGTGTAGACGATGGGGAGTTTACTCCTACTTACGATCCTTCACCCGACTTGGCTAAGTTAGGTCCTGTGATTTCTGAGATAGGAACCATGCATGATAGACCTACTCACTCTAGGGTTGATTCCCCATTGACGCGTTACCGGTATGGAATGCCAGAAGACGCTGAGACTCATTTTGAACCCGCCAGCACTAGCTATGGTAGTTATGGTATGACTGGTTTTCCTACACATGATTTGGTATTTCATGTTGAATCTAAATTCAATCCTAACACTATGCCTGGGGGCACTCTCATTCCTTACCATGCGGAGAGGTTTGGGAGCACTAGTCACATTGCACCTTCTGTCCCAATGGTGGAAGTTACATCACATATTCCTCCTAGGTCTAGGGTTAGTGATCCTATTAGGATACCAGATCCAAGACGAGTGACAATAGGGAATAGTACGTACTTGATTACTCAGATCCCTTTGTCCTCTGTCCCTAGTTCTTCAAATGTCCACCCTCCACCTTATTCACATGGTCCTTCGAGTCGGCACATGGCTACAAGTCAGGTCTATACTGCGGTTACTAGACTGATTGTGTCTCAAGTTTACATAACGCCCGTTGCTTCGGGAGGTTATTTTCATGCTTCTAGAGGTCATGTTACTACTTCCGAGACGTATATCCCTACTTTCGGTATGTATATTCCTATGTCCGGAGCGTATCTTCCTACCTACGGAGTGTCTCATGGGGCATCGCATGCGATGACCTATGGACCCTATTATGGGACGCAGTATGGATAGGGTTATTCACCTTATGGAGGTGGGTATCAACAACCTACTTACTCTCCTAAATACGGCTTTGTAGCTCCTACTAGTCAAGGTCCACCACACTATGGTGCTTCCACGCCACCCTATACGGGTCATACGGGAGGAGGGCACTATGGCCAAGGCCATGGTGGTAATCAAACCTATATGAATTAGGGAGAGGTCCATTGACCTCATCATCCTAGGTTCCCTTTCCTCGTGACGCTCAATCTTCCTGACTTGTCGAGATTGACGAACGATCCAGTAGCTCATGACCCGGCTTGGCCGGCTGTCCCTACCAAGATTCCTTCGGACATACCTAAGTTCGAGGGCAAACCGGGAGAGGATCTGAGCGAACACATTACTACGTTTCACCTATGGTTCTCTTCGAATTCCTTACATCAGGACTCAATCCGTTTGAGACTATTTCAACGCACCCTTACAGGGCTTGCCGCGAAATGGTATATAGAGTTACCTAGGGGAGCTTTCGCTTTGTTCGATGACCTTGCGATGAATTTTATTAATCACTTCTAGCTACCAGTGCGTTATGACGTTGGTACTGAACTCTTATCGACATTTCGACAAGATACAGCCA
This sequence comes from Pseudotsuga menziesii, assembly GCA_001517045.1. Lineage (NCBI taxonomy): Eukaryota > Viridiplantae > Streptophyta > Pinopsida > Pinales > Pinaceae > Pseudotsuga > Pseudotsuga menziesii. The sequence continues at coordinate 1,011,376 of LPNX010775138.1, forward strand.
CACATATCTCTGATCATATTCAAGAGTGGCGTAGATGGAAGAGGTTAATTAAATCCTTTATACCGCTAGAGTTCCTCCTCGAGTGGTTCCTCAAGTCGTTATTGCCGTATATAGCGAAGGATGTTTCTACATCCGGAGTGCAGAATGAGGAACAAGCGATTTTTAGGGCACAGGAACTGGACTTGATCTATGCTCAGTCCATTTTGTTATATGAGATTATTCCCAATGCTCCACATTCTAGTTTCGACCCCAAAGTCAAACCTGGACCACATGCCGATGGCATTGTGGTTTGTGGAAGTGCGAAACCTGTGGATTTGGTTGCAAAACAAGTTAGTCAATTGTCAATCAACCAATCTGCTTTGGGACAAGCTACGGCTTCGTCTCAACCTGCCCAAACGGTGAATGTACTTTCTGTGCAATCGTCGAACTAGAAGGGTAACCAACAGCCCGGACGGAATGGAAAAAAGGGTAAAAATAATTGTAAGGGTGGGAATAAGAAGGAGAATGCTAATAATAATGACAAGAATGGTAGGAATGCTGGGGGGGACAAGCAAGCTAAATGTAAGGTTAAGTTCCCTTGCAAGTTATGTAAGGACGATCACCTCACTTACTTGTGCCCTCGTATTGAGGAAGCTTCGAGATTCTTGGCACAGGGCCCAGCTGTGCTAACTAACCCTTTACCGCACAATCAAAATATGAACTCGAAGTTCCATGAATAGTCTGGTGATGATCATGATCCACCAGAGACTAGTGCTCATGGTTGCATTAACATGGTCCATGCTGCGAAAGTTGTGACCTGTGCGAAAGATTATGGTTCGTCACAACCCAGCCTAGGCAAAGAGCCTGTTCCACCAGGGTCCCCTTTGTGTATTGAGAAACCTATGGATAAACTTGAGACTCCACCTCACATTCCTAAGGGATTCCTTAAGCGTTCAGGGCATAATCCAAATGCCCAAGCTGCCCAGAACTATTCAGTTGTCAAGGATTTGGGCCACACTCCTTGTGCAATGTCTGCATTGAAAGTGCTTCAGAGTTGTCCTTCGCAAAGAAAGGCATTGCTTTCTGCCTTTAGTGTGAACGATGATGATTCTTCCTCCGTGATCAAATTTGAAACCGTAGGACTTCAGCCTCACTTGCCCTACTACGTGTCTCTTTTGATTCACGTAGAATGTCTTAATATGATCGTCAAGCGCACTGTGATTGACGAGGATGCTGCTGCTTCAGTGATATCTTTATCCTGTTGGAAGGGTCTGGGTTCCCCTGAGCTGTCTAAAACATCGACCATGTTAACTGCGTTCGATGGGAGATCTTTTAGGCCTCATGGCATCCTTCCTTCCCTTAAAGTTTGTTTGGGAGGGAAGACCATTGCGATAGAGGTCGAGGTGGTTGATGCGCCCCTTGACTACAATCTCTTGCTGGGTACGAACTAGATGTATAGCATGCAAGCCATTACTTCTTCCCTGTTCCATGTTGTATGATTTCCACATAACGGGAAGATCGTAATGATTGATCAAACGACATTCAAGAATCCATCTATAACCGCATCTTCGGGAGCTTCGATCCCAATCGTTGAACATTCTCAGCCAGCAACTGGGAGTGTGGGTGTAGGCATGTACCCATCCCTCATGGGAAGCTTTAGTTGTCCTACATTGATCCTCATGATAGGATCTAGTTTTGATGAGGATTTGACATCTACGAGATAGGTGTCTTTTCGCACGAGTCATATGGAAGATCCTTGGATTCTTCCTGCATCGAGTACTTCGAGTGAGCCCGTCGTGACGGATGTGCCGTTGCCTACAGCTATGATAGCTTATCAAGCTAATCTCAAGTGTGTTACAGAGCCTAGTCCTTCCTCTTCACGGACGGAGGAGGAGGACCCTTATGTGCTGCCGGCATGGGCAGTACAGTCTTCTCATGCACATGACTGCCTTGATACTGTTTTCCCTTCAGATGAAGCGATTATCGAGGCTATGTCGGGAGTTGAGCCACCATGGGAGGAACTCCATCATAGATCGTACTTTCTTCCAGAGCTTGACCGCTTGGAGCGTGAGGATTTTGGGATGATTATTAGTCAGAGAGTTGGTAGTCCTATGGTTCCATTAAGCTCTCCTGGTCCGATGGTTGATGGAAACATGGCAAACATATCTTCAACGATTCCTATCAACATTTCTCACAATCCTGGCATGATAGAGAATGTCTATATTGGGGTGGAATGTTCCCATGCTGAGATTCTTGAATACACCGAGCTATTTAAGGAATTTCATGATATTTTTGCTTGGTCTAACGACAAGATGCCAGGTATTGACCCTCGTATGGTCGAGCACAAGATTAATACTTACCCCAACGCTAAGCCTGTTCGACAATGTTTACGTGCGGTGAATCCTAGGAAAGCACCCATGATTAAGGTAGAGATAGAGAAGCTGTTGAAAGCCAGTTTCATCTATCTCGTTCCCTTGACGGAGTGGGTTTCAAATGCCGTTCCGATGGATAAGAAATAGGGGGCGACCTGCATATGTACCGATTTCCGCGATTTGAATCATTCCTGTCCTAAGGACAACTTTCCCACACCATTTATTGATCAGATTTTGGATGAGTGTGTGGGTAGCGAGGTGTTCTCCTTCATGGACAACTTTTCCAGATATAATCAGATACAGATTAAACCTGAAGACCAACACAAGACTACATTTATCTGTCCTTGGGGAACGTTTGCATATCAGAAAATACCTTTCGGCCTTAAAAACGCCGGAGCTACATTTCAGCAGGTGATGACCTTGATCTTCCATGATCTCAAGTCAATTATCGAAGTATTTTTGGATAACCTCGCTGCTCATTCTCGTATGAGAATGCGTCATCCCTATCACTTGAGATTAGTATATGAAAGATGCCGGCACTATTCAGTTAGATTAAATCCTCATAAGTGCATCTTTTATGTGAATTCAGGTCGTTTGTTAGGATTCATCGTTTCTAAAGAGGGTATAAGAGTTGACCCTTTGAAGGTTGAGGCAATACTTCAGTTGTCTCCCTCGAAGAATATTCATCATCTTCAGTGTTTGCAAGGCATGGAAAACTTCTTACGAATATTTGTTGTCAACTTTTCCAATTTGACTAGAGGCTTCATGCGTCTCTTGAAGAAGGACACCCCCTTTTATTG